>JBAMJR010000260.1:525000-715000 GCA_038501785.1 Myoxocephalus aenaeus
GTACACTGTGAAACTGCTCACCAGAAGAAACTCAGATTCATTAAGAGCATATCGCCCAAAGAAAACTCAATAAAATAGCTTACAGTAGCTTTAGGCTACACAACAGTTAAACCATAAAGTGTTGCAACTGTCACAAACTCGTTAAATAGCAGTACTGTGACGAAATATTTTGATTACCACCCAAGTTTAGGCAAAAGAATAAGGTGAGTGAAGGTGACTTATTCATAGAGTATTACATTCATGAAAGTCAACGGCTGGTTGGAGCTCAGCGAAGCCGTCTCATAACTATGAAATGGTGGCCAGTGAAGTTAGTTGCCGGGCTGAAACCTGTGAAACCAGTCTTTGGTTAGTGGGCTGGCAGCAGCTGGGTCAGGTGCCGTCCCGTGTGACACCCACCTGTTCAGGCCCTTCAGACTCCTCCCGGCCTGCGGACGTGGAGGCGTCACCCTCGGTGAGTGGGGGGGGTTCGCTTTCTGCACCTCCGCTCTCGCTCGCCGGTCTGGATAAACTGGACTCCTCCTGCATGAACACACAGGGAACTGCACTTATAACAGAGGACCGTCTAAAAAGCAGTCATTGGAAACTGTAATGTGATTCTGTCAATCAAATTATTTCCAAAACAGTCGAAAGAAGAGAAGAAAAATAATTCTGGCGGTGCAACCAGGCGGCAACCTCCGGTTCTGCCAAGTGAAGCCGATGCTTCATGTCTTAAAACCTGCAGTCTCTCTCCTGGCCACCAGGGGCCACATCTTCTGGTTGTATAGAAGTCTATACTTCATGTGTTAAAGCTGCATTCTCTCTCCTGACCACCAGGGGGCGACTCCTCTAGTTGTATAGAAGTCTATAGAAAATTACTCTACTTCTCTCTATGCAGTTTATGTCTCAATCTCTAGTTTCAAGTCTTCTTCAATACAGCATGATGTTCATTTAGTACACTTAGAGTCAAACAGACCATAAAGCAGGGTATGCTTTAGGGCGGGGCTACAAGTTGATTGACAGGTCACTACCAGAGACGTATACGTCTTTTCTACGTCGTCTGCATTCCAAATATGGTAACTTCCGTTCATTGGTTGCAAAAAGTCAAGATGGCGACGGCGAAAAACGGCAAACTATCAATTGGCAATTATTAATGATCCATATTAGAAGACACAGATACTTTGGATTGTTTTTTATAGCAGCTGGTAAACAAGGCTTCAGCCAATTTTTTTTCACCATTGTCCTAAAAAAAATATTTCAACTGCTCTGAAGTCTCAAGTGTAAACTATCAAAAATGTACTTTGGTTCACAGCCAGCATTTTGGTACCTTGAAGTTTATTTGCTGGGCCAGCTCTTTGGCCTTGTGGTCCTCGGCGCTGGGGTTGCTGTTGGGGGTCAGCGTCAGGAGGGCGGAGTGCATGGAGCATCCACACGCCTCACAGTGGAAGTCCTGGGACCTGCAGAGGGGACATGGAGCTCATGTCACGGTGCTGGAAACACACACACACATACACACACACACACACACACACACACACACACACACACACACACACACACACACACACACACACACACACACACACACACACACACACACACACAGAGACAGAGACAGACCAGGCAACAAAGGTTTCTGGTTGAAACTAGAGATTGAGACATAAACTCATGTTATGAGGGAATAAATCAAGAGAGAAGTAGAGTAATGTTCTATTGACTTCTATACAACCAGAGGAGTCGCCCCCTGCTGGTCAGTGGAGAGAAGGCAAGTTTTAAGACTTTGGCTTCACCCAGCAGAACCGAAGGTTGCCGCCTGGCCGTTATCAACAAAACAAAGAAAAATAAACCAGACAAGAACTCTGAATTAGTCGGTCACTTAAAAGTAAAATTTCACAAAGTTAGCAGAAGAAAGTCTGCCAAAGAAAAATGTTCAGTCATTTGATGCTCGGCCAATGGTAATTTGGCACCTTGATAATGAAGCTGTAAAGACACAGCTGCCCATATTTCTACCTGGCAGAGACCCTGGCGTCAGAATCCGTGTGCAAACTCGGATGCGTTTGTGTGGATGGCATTGACTGTCTCTTTGTATCGTTGGCTGCCTCACAGGTTTGTTTTTAACCTTCATCACATGTGGCACATTCACATGCCAGCTCCCTGCTAAAGGTTCACACTTCAAGATGCCTCACATTGAAGAGGTTTCTGTGGATTTGTCTTAGAAAGGCTAATCGCTTCTTCTTGCATCAGCTAATGGGCTGAGGGACGGATTGTCACCACTGTGGATAAATATGAACATATTATGGTATTAAATGATCCAAATCAGCGTCTTCCTCTTGAGCCAAACAGAACATGATAATCCAGTGGAGTTGAGGTATATGTAGATGGGGAAGAAGGGGAGTTTATTAGGCCTCCAGTCTTCACCTGGACTATGATGGCTGATGCTCATTTAGAAAATGATGGCCCCATAGACCATCAAGCAGGGTATGCTTTATACTACCACGCAGTTGTCCAGTCTTTCACAATGTGTTTTCACTTCATGAAAGTTAATTAGAATACTTTTGGTTAGGGCTGTGCAGTAATTTTTCATATACCGTCATACTGGTAGTGCGCTCTTTGGCAGGCAGCAACATTTAATGGTCACAGCTAAAAGCTGAGGGCGCAGCGGGCGGAGCTACTTACGTCTGTCTCAGGGATAGAACTTGACTCATGTTTTTTTATTTTTTATTACACCACCAAACTGCATGCTGGGTAAAGCCCGCCCACTCAGTCGCACAGGAGACTTTTCTGTCTCTTCCTGTGTGACTGAGTGGGCGAGCTTTACCCAGCATGCAGTTTGGCGGTGTAATTATTTTAAAACTATAACTAAAGTTCTATCCAAAAGATTCATGTGCGACTGAGTGGGAGGGCATTACCCAGCATGCAGTTTGGCGGTGTACATTTTTTAAACCATAACTAAAGTTCTATCCCTGACACGCAAGTAGCTCAGACCGATGCGTCGTCGTCAGCTTTTATTGTGAACGTTACATTTTGCTGCCTGCTGAAGAGCGCCACCAGGATATAATAAATTCATACTTACATTCCCCTGGGTCCTAAATCCCTCCATGTTTAGCTTCCTAACACACCCTATGAACCAAGTACAAACAGCTGCTGGCCAGTTGCCAGCGAGTTGGCCAGCGAGCAGTGAACAACTATGGCGACGGTCCTTTTCGGCATCAATGAATGAATGTGTTAACTCGAAAAAAAACACAGTGAAACCGCCAGAATCTTACAAAATGATGTGATTCAGTGATATGAATTTTTGGTCATACCGCCCAGCCCTACTTTTGGTTGTATTTAAGCTCCATCCAGCCTCTGGTATCATTTGTAGTTGCAAAAAACAAAACAAGATGCCGATGACAAAATACCAAGGCTTCAAAACCTCAGCGTGACGTCCCGACGACTACGTCCACTTAATAAGTCGCCATGTTATTAGGTATTATATTTTCTGCTCAAAATACAACTTTTAAAAGATCCAGGAAATGTGGAAGCTTCCAAAGCAACACCAGTTTTGTCACATTCAGCCATGTTTTTTATATGTATTTTTTTAATTTTATTACTACGTTTGGCGTCATACTTGGTCGGAAGCTGGAAATTACAACTAGAAAATGTCCAATCTGAGTTTTTTTAGAATGCAATAGTCGAAGCGAACTGAGTGACATCACTAAAAAACAGGAAGCGTATTCTTTTGCTCCGTCACCAGTGTACAAACTTATATGACTGATTTGAACTCAAACTACTCTAACTGGGACAAATTAAGTGTTTATTTGCCAATGAACTCAACAAAAGCCCTCCACCATCCCAACCATCAGTCAGGCCACTATCCCCCCCCACACTGTATATTACTTTTAACAACTAATATCACGATATATATGCAATGACAGCACGTCTTCTGTATATGAAATGTGCACGCAGGTGACAGAAATGACTGACGCGTTTCATATTCACGTCTGAGACGTCCTCCACTGGGCCCCCCGTGTTGGCCCCCTCAACATCACAAGCTGAGCAGCATCTTTGGCGGCTTACTTGTCAATCACAAACTTTGATTATATTTTGACAAATATCAGTCTTGCTGTGCAGAGAGGCCCCTTTTTTTGCCTGAGTGACAGCTCCCACGATCACCACGGGCACAGAAACAACCGATAAGAAAGAAAAAAGTGCCGTCTCAGCCTTAGATTGATAAATGAAATAAAAAAAGGTTTTCCATCAGGGAGGTAAACAGCCGTGTATTTATAGCAGAGCGTATCTCTCTCATCTCCATGTGCTAATGAAACAGGCGGCTGATCGAGACCCCCGTCCCATCTGCTAATGGGAGATCGACTTTAGCGTGCCCACTCACGCTCCCGCCACAGACCGGGTATTTGGGCGATAATGACTTTGTCATCTTGCAATAACAGGACTTTTTTCCCTTTTTTTGAGTCTGGGGAGCTTTTCGGAGAGGATGCACGTCCACCGGGGTGGGGAGGTGTGTGTGTGTGTGTTGATTACATTACGTGGTTGCGTGGAGTTTGGCGTGTTAATGCCACCCAAACAGCCTCATGCATGTAATGTAGGCACTGATCACATCCTCCACCTGTGCGGCTGATAATCCAGCATGCAAGATCATATCATCGCTGTTCACCTCATTATCTCTCACACACACACACACACACACACACACACACACACACACACACACACACACACACACACACACACACACACACACACACACACCTTACTTTTTGGCAAGGGCTCTCCTCTCCTCTGGAGTATAGTCAAGAGATCCTATTGCTCCCTCTCCTTTCGTCGGCATGAATCCGATGATCGCTATTAAGGCGGTTCGGACTGGAAGAGAAGAACAGACGAAAGAAAAAACAAAAGAGGAGATGAGAAACATTCAAATCGGAGCACGTTCTCCAGCATTCCTGGGCTGAAAAGCTGAAAATGTTACATAAGTGGGAGTGATGCTTTGTTTTGGCTGCGTAAGCCTAGATTTACCCGCGGCGACGGTGTACCGTGGGGACATCCACTGCGAGGACGTCCTCGCTCACACACACATTCTTCCAGCTGGCACAGGACACGCTCGACAATATCGGCGGGGTCAAGGGTGTGTTTGTGTCTGTGTTATAACTGATCCAGCACGCTGAAAAAGCATCTGGAAAACCATTCTACCCGACCGTCTTTGAAAGATCAGCCTACTTTAAAAAGGGTGTTTTACACATTTAGTTTGTGTTATAGTACCAAACAACGAAAATAGTACACGCACACTAGTATTCTTCTCCATTTTCTTGTGGTTGGATATTTGGCACGTTGATTCGTGACATATTGTTGGGTACATGTAAACTCCTGAGGTGACGTTTCCTTTGCAGAAATGCAGCATTTACTGAACAACATTTCCCCTCATTCTCACCCGGCTGATTGACAGCTGTTATCAGGGCTCTACACGCCGCGTCAAGTTGTGAAGTTGTGGTGCGGTCGGAGATGAAAACCCGTCACATCAATTAGACTTCACTCCGTCTCGTTTGAATGAAGTAAACAAAAAATATCAAAGTAAGAGCAGAAAGCTGGTCGTGAAGTTAAGTGTGCATTCTTCAATTAAAACAAGAAGAAGCACTTTGATAGCGTTAAGTCTGTTCAGATTAGCTTTTTCAGTTCCAACTTTCTAACTTTGTTGTCTTTTTAGGTTTAGGAAAACATGAATGAATCTGTATCTCTCTCTCTGTGTGTGCGCGTGCGTGTGTGAATAAACTCTGTGGCAAACAAACGTTTATGAAACGTACACGTTCTGAACAAATGAACACCACTTTTATGTTGTTGTTTTTTTTAAAGCGTGAACGCAACCGGCAGACGTAAAACGTCACCGCCACTTAGCTACACAAGTTTAGTCGTCTCATTTAGCTGCTTGTTAGCGACCGCTAAGAGTCACCGCTGACACGTTATGCTGGAGAACAAAACGTTAGAATCTCTTCACCACGGACCTCATTTCATCTAACCAGAAACACATAAAAAAACACGAGGGACCCGGAAGTGTAAACATGCCGACTCATTCCTGCAGAACTCCATTAGTATATACTCATAAAAATCAATCTAAATAAATATGGAAAATACATTGAATTACTAAGCCATATTTTATTACACATGTGGGATGTGTGTGTGTGTGTGTGTGTGTGTGTGTGTGTGTGTGTGTGTGTGTGTGTGTGTGTGTGTGTGTGTGTAACCATGGTGAAAGCAGCTGCAATTATCCAGCCAGGCTTCCTGCGGCTATTCCCCAAAAAATAAATGAGTCACGACTTTTACACAACACAGCGGAGTGGAAGTCAAATCTCTGAGGCACGGCCAGCCATGTGACCTGCAGAACGTTGGTGAGAAGATCAACTCTTTGATTTGAGTCTGTTATTGATTTAAACCTTTTTTTATTTTGAGGTAAAAAGGTAAAAAAAAATGCTTTGAGGAAGAAGCACCGCCTCACACTGATGAAACGCTTCGAGGTGAAAGCAGAAGTCAGCTGAAGGACGGATCGCCTGCAGAGAACTACAACGAGGTCTCAGTTTTTACTCTGGAGGGATGAAAATATCTCGTGACAGAATTTGAAGACTTTAGCTGGTCCGTGCTGGCCAAAGGATCTGGACTGTCATGCGAGTTGGAAAGTCTTGTGATTTTTTTATTTCCATGCAAAGACTGCAGCATCTTCAACTCTCCGGTTAAAGTCTATATTTAACTCGCCGTGTCTAATAAATACAAGCACGCTGCCCACTCAAACTCTTAACCACCATTGTCGGATGTCAATTTATGTATTTGAGTCAAATTCTGTCACAAAAACATTAGTCTAAACCTTTGGTAAATGTTTTGGCTTCCGTTACGCTATAATCAAAGCACTTAGATAGATTTTTTTATGTATTAGGATAATTTTTTCTTTTGATAGTTTTTAGTTTAATTATTTGTAGCTGTTTACTTAGTATTTAGATTGTTTAATTAATTGGGTAAATGCTGTGGGCACCTGGGGTTTACATATAGGAGTAGGCGGGTACAGGACCAGGATGCACCAGGGTAGGCCTATGATTTTTTACCAGCACAGGAGAGGCAGCACGGGGAGTTTCTTCGTTCTTTTGTTTGTTTGCTTGTTTTGCTAAGTTACAATAAATATCTGAAAAAACGGAATCCTGCGGTGCGTCAGTGGCTTTTTGATTTATGTTTATTTTCTTTGATTCATGTTTATATTTCTTTAAGTCATTGGACAAATGGCCACTACAATTTCTTTGCAGGAAGTGATGAGATTCATTATTATTTGAGACCCTGTCCTTATCTTTCATTTGAGGATTGCGGTCACGTGATTTACGATAATAATATTGGACTTTCAATATTCCTCTTCAGAACATAATAAGTCATACTGTGACAAATAATAAGACCCAGTCTTAGTGGGCACTGAGCCCATGACATGTGGAGAACTTACTGCTCCAAGAGGGCTGCCAGGTCTCCGGATGGTGGCCAGAGATGCTCAGACAAATCTTCTTGCCAACTTCGAATCTTCCATTCGGCTAGGAGAGAAAAAGCAATAGAAAGAAAGTGGGAGGTGAGTAGGCGGGTGGAGGACGAATTAATAAAACATAAGTTTCTCAAAATATGAGAAAGCATTATGACAAGCGGACGAGACATGGAAGTTTGACACAGTGTGGAAACGAGATTTTCAAACGATGAATGCAAACTGAAAAAGGAAATGTGATATATAAAAAAAAGGAAGAGGAGGAAAAAAAAAAAAGTAGTTGGACACGATGAAAAAGTGTCAAAAGAGTACTGTGGCTTTTATCAGCCTGTCATTAGTGCAGATGTCACACAGCTGTCGGAATATAATAAGAGAGTCTCAGTGCAACTCCCTCTGACAGAGCGCTGACAGCTCGAGCTTCGATCTGACAACCGTCACTACGTGCGCTGCAACCAGAAACGGCTAAGGGGTCCAATGACATGCCGTCCAGTATCGGACTCCACGCCCTCCTGTCCCGCGATTGAGAGGTGGCCTTCGCCGGCGCCTCACCGTGAGGAGGATGATGCTGGGGGGCTTCATAGGGTACTCCGGGGGAAGCACGATCCTGCCGTGGTAAACCCCGCCGTCGAAATCAGAGTCTGGGGGCCCACGGACGGAGAAATGCCACTCAAAGAGGTTATCCTGCAAAAAAAAAAAAAGAGGGGGGGAATGTCAAAGACAAGCTTTTTCGTCAGGAGACACCACACCTGACCCTTCTCATGGCGGTCTGAGGTGACAACGCTGAAGGTCCCTTGATGCCGCACAAGGTAAAACAAAACAGAGCTGTTTTTTATGTTGGATTGTGGAGGAGGAGCGCAGCAGTCTCACCCTGAGGAAAGAAGCTGCTGTGAAGTCTGGTGGTACGGCAGCTGGTACTTTTCAAATGTTCCATCTCAGAGGTATCTCAGAAAAGCTTGATTTTAGTTATGCATGTGCGAATCTAATTTAGAGTCTATTCTCTTGATGCACCCCCCTTGAGCGAGACTATACAGGATGGAAAAGGATGTTGGTGACCGGCAACTAAAGCAATCTAATCTAGTACGAACACTGGCCCTGAAGAGGCGACGCGGGACGGGGTGGATTTACCTCCAGTGGTTGGGCGTGGTAGTGCTCTGTGGGATCCCTCAGTTCAGCAGCCTCCTTCATCAGCCTCTTCACCGCTAGTTGTTCGATGGAAACAAAGAAAACTGAGGTTAGTCTCTTCTGGGTGAAACATGAGTCTCACTCACGATCGTTACAGCTTCCACACACACGTTGTGTGTGAAACCCTACGATTACACCCACATGTCAACAACTGCAGCGTTTTTTATTAACAGGGCAACATTTTCTGATTTCCACATGCAGGAGAATAAACCGTTGATGGTATAAGTACATTTTGTGAATTTACAACTCAAAGCAGAAAGAGGGTAAACAATTTTTTATTTTTTTTAAGAGGCTAATCTATACCCGTAGCGGCACTTTATGTGAGTTTATGTGCAGAGGCCACATACTCCAACATCTGCTGGCATTAACCCCTCGTGTCACGACTCGGCCCTCAACACACTCTGCTGAGTTAATCTGAGCAGGAACAACCTCATCACTCTAGGAAGGGTGGTTACACAAGTCCAGCTGATGATGATGATGATGATGAAGGCGGTGGGGGGGGGGGTTAATCACGGCCCTGGCAGTAAAGGACACAGAGACGCTCCTTGATGTAACGCTGACTAACCAAGTCCTCACATTGAGGCCACGCTAGAGTCAGTCTGAGGCGCCGCCTCGGGTCACGCACGCCGTGCTTCAACTCACAAGGTCACGCGGCGCCGCAGCGGGAGCGGGTGTCACGGCCTCGGCCTTGTGTGAACAAGTCGGTGTCGGAAAGCAAGGTCACTTCATGCTCTCTTGTGCTCGCCGTAACTAATGAAGCTATAGCGTAAGTTCAGACAGGAAGACAACCCCCTCACACCAGGCGGGCCCTCACTCATACGTCCCTCACCAGCAGCACGCACGTCATACCGGATGTCCCTGTCAGGAGCATCAGAAGTGTCAGACTCTACCAGCTGTTCAGCAGCCGGGTGCGCCCAGCCATTAGCGCAGAGTCACGCCCTCCTCGCTATCCTATCAGCTCGCTGCCTTCTCCTTTAAATGTTCTCCTTCTCCGCCTCTAGCGTCCTGCTGCCGTCTCATGCGACCTGCCGCCTCCCCAGCACCATCCACCTTCTCAGATTCAGCACCCCATCGGCATCTCCAGCAACTCCAGCAGAACCTCAGCCACCACCACCAGTGTCTGGACTCCCCGGGGGGATCTACAGATTGCTGCCGCTCAGGGCAAACACAGTGCGATCTCAATCTCCTCGCGGAGTCCATGCGCCAAATAAATTCTGTGTAACCATGGACTCATTATCGGCATAATAAACATTAACTACTAATCACCCACTGTCTCTCCTGATTGAACTTGAGCTCGAGCTATCAGCGAGCAAGACGGCAAGACGCAAACAAGATGGGGCTGGAAATGGGGAAAAAGTAAATCGCGGGAGAAAGAAAAAAGAAAGTGTCGGAGCTGGAAATGCATACTGGGTAATGAAACAAACGGGCAGCGGTGGGGTGATGGGTGGGTCATTGTGGGGGGAATAACAGTGATGAAGGCGAAGCTTAGAGGAAACTGATCCTGTGTGAGAAGAAATTCCACTGAGCCGTTCTACGAGAGCACTTTGGTCCTAAAGTGCTCGACATGCAAAGCTTTTCCAGTTGGTTTAAAATGCAAAACTCTACCCACATTTCAGATGTATCCTGTAATTCACCAACTCCCAAAGAAACAGGACAGCCGAGCTATATTTCCACCAGGATGATGAAATAACCTGCTTTTGTTTTGGTGTACAATTCTTGAGGAAAATTGTACTTGAGTATTTCCATTTTCCAATTTATACTTCTCTTTCACGATCATTCAGAGGCAAATGTACTTTTTACTTAACCACATTTGTTTGATAACTTGGTATAGTCTGTTGAGATTGATACAAAATACAAAATCAGCAAATAATCTATATTTTCCATATTACTGATTCACTCATTTAGAAAGTGCTTTCAAACATCAGACTACAACCGTCTTTAATAATAAAAGAAAAGCTGCATATTTTCAGTACTATTTCTGCGCGAGTCACCTCAGTGCATAAACATTACAAAAACTAAACACAAATCCTCCCGCAGTGCTTTACAAGTGTGCCGTTACCTACAAGACAGAGCACTTCCTGAATGAATGTGGCATTTTACGCCACATGAATCAGTCTTTAACTGAAGTAAAGAAACGCTGAGTACTTGAGTCCATCTCCTCGTATCATCCTCGCTCTCAAAGTCCGGCCTTCATCGATGACATGCTGGTGAGTTTTTCTGAAAATATCAAAGCTTTCAACGGAAACTTACAAACACGACAAAGCCGTTCGCCCATGTGGCCCCGCACATTAGAGCCGACAAATTAAATAAGAGACAGGAAGCTTAGCTGTGCGGCGATCTGTGAACGGTGGAGCATACGGCCGCCGCGTGAGCTCCATCCATGGGGGGAGGGGGGAGTTGTTGAAAAGATGAACCCACAATCGGAAAAGTCTGGTGACAGAAAATGAGCCAAACGTGGGGCTGATGAACCGATTCTCCTAATCACCATCCCAATGTGGAAGTGCCTTACAGCTGCATTCTCTCTACTGAACACCAGGGGGCAACTCCTCTGGTTGCAGAAAGAAGTCAGATTGTATAGAAATCTATAAGAAAATGACACTACTAATAACACACACACATATATATATATATATATATATATATATATATATATATATATATATATATATATATATATATATATATATATATATATATATATATACACACACACACACACATACATACACATACATACATACATACACATATACACACACATACACGTCAATTAATAAGATATGGTTAATTCATAAGCATATTATCCACCACTCTTCCTGATATCTAATCTCGTTTCACAATATCAACATCAAATCAAGTCAGCAACCAACTCCACATTGTATGTTGATATTGGGGCACACCAATCCAAATTAAAGCGCCTGAAATATTCCACAGTCTGACGTAAGGTCTCTGAACGTTCACACCAGTTTGAAAACTTGGTATGATGAAATAACAATAAAGCAGAAACTCTGAAATTCGTGGTGAGTTGTTTCTCACCACGAATAAAAAACGGAAGATAAAAAGAAGCGGAAATGCTCTGACGGTTGGACATCGCCCGCTGTGTGCAGACGAACCCCGAACGTCGATAAGGAGACGACCACCTTTAACGTTCGGCACAGAACACACCAGCGTCCTTTTTCTACGACACCAAAGAGCACAAGCAGCTGGTATCGGAGGGCACGAAGGATCAGAACAAAGCGTCCTCGAAGACGTTCCCCGAGAACGCCAAATTGTTATGCAAGAGAGACGAAGTGAGCGCCGCCCGGAAAACTGAAACGCATGCCAAGGAGAGAGGGAAGAGGCCACAATTAAGAATGAAAAGAGGAGATAAGGAGGAGTCCGCTGGGAGGAAGGCGACGCGAGGAATCTTTTGAAATGAGTTTTTAACCTTCGACGCTGTTGATGGAAAGAGAAATGTCAATCCGCCCGCCGTGGACCCCGGGAGGAAAACTTTGAACGATTGATATGCCGGTGTGATGTCTGTTATTGTGACTGAGCCGTCAATGCAGAGCACTGGAGGACATGTGCAGCATCGAGTGTGAGGAGGACGGAGGAGGCCCCGCCCTAAAGCATACCTTGCTTTATGGTCTGTTTGACTCTAAATGACCATAATTTACTAAATGAACATCATGCTGAATTGAAGATTTGAAACTAGAGTTTGAGACATAAACTCATGTTTACTGAGGGAATAAATGAAGAGAGAAGTAGAGTTATTTTCTATAGACTTCTATACAACCAGAGTATTCACTCCCTGGTGGTCAGTAGAGTGAATGCAGCTTTAATACATGAAGCATAGACTTCTATATGCATATGTGGAGATAAATAACTGTGGAAAAAAGGAGGATGATACAAAAGTAAAGGAGTCTGTATTTTCTGCACAGTCAGTCCTCCTACACGCAGCCATAATGTGCCGCTCTGGGAATGAGGCCAAGGCCTGCTGGGTAGCCGTTGAGGAGACCCCTGCTCCCCGTGCTGTCAGGACAACTTAGGCCACACATCAGGCGTATTGTCGCCTCGGGCATCGGGCATGTACCATACAATGAGGTTGAGCTCACAATGCATAAGACGGGCACAGCGCTTGAGTTATTCACTGCGCTGTACTGTAAGCTCCCGGCTTCCCACACAGGCTCGGAACGAACAGAAACGTGGGGAAGGGGCTGAATGAGTCATCGTTTTTACACTGGCATATCACAATTTCAGTGGGGCACTGTCGAATTGTGAGAGCTGCAAATTAATAATTCATGGTTATCAATGTTTTAACAAACTGTAGGAGGCAAAAAACGCAGCTCCCGCTGCGTTTTTTGTTGGAAACTGTTGCGACATATGTAGAGACAACTGTTGGTGGTTCAGTTACTCAGCTGGAGGTAATGAAAGAGTGTAGCAGAGGTTGGATTGGGGTCTGGTTTTGCCGGTTTGGTCCGGTGTACAGGTTTAACCTTCTTTTTTGTTTTGTTTTAAAGCAAACAGGCCGAACTGGCATTTATCATTATGACACATTCTCACAAATTGAAGTAGTCTGCATCGAGGTTGTTGGTATTACACTGGTCCCCTCAACAAAAAGCCAATGGGATTTTGGATTATTGCAGAAAATATGTTCTGTGGCTAACAAAGGCTTATGAAATTTACACGTTTAAGATTATCTTGCCAAATGACCAAAAAAAACTACTTAAATCCTTCCGCTGAATGCAGTACTGAGTTTTGAGTACTGAGAGTTCAGCTGACCGGGAAGAACCAGTTCCCAAAACACATAATTCAGAAATATTTAGGTGGATAAAGAAATCTCACAAGTGCCTTCACACAATAAAAAAAAAAAAAAAAAAACTTTTATTTGAATAACAATGAAAGAAAATGCCACTTCAGTTCAAATGAAATGCCTCTTTGATAATAGACAAATGCCTCTTTGATAATAAGGAAGTGTGTATGAAGGTGGTGTCAAAATAAAACTAAATAACCCTAATAAGCCTACGGCCGTTTGATTATCGTTACACTCATGCACAAATGTAAAGTTGTTAAGAAAACAAATAGGATGTCATTTATTAAATTGTTTGACTTTTTTAACCCCAAAAGGACCTCAACAACAAGCTCTACATAATTGTATCCAATTCTATTAATTTAGGAAAAATAAATGTTTTGATTTTAGAAAGACGATTTTTTTTCTTCCCAGATTGTTCAGCCGAAAGTAACAGGGAAGGTAATTGGCCAAGTTTGAAAGTTGTAGTGTTTTGCAAACGTCTCCAAAAATATGCAGACTCCCCGCACGCACATAATTGCACATTAACTGTTTCTCGTGCAGCAAAAAGCCCATCGCTAAATTTGTTGTTCAGAAGCAGATCTGGCCTCGTTTGCAGCGACAATACCGCCGACTGTTCCACCGGCACGCAACATTTAGTTGAGACTAAACATCTTTTAAAGCGGGCGAGAATTTTAATGCATAAATGTACTCTGGAATTATGAAATGGGAAGAAGAAAAAAAAAGTCAGACACAAACGTGATTGACAGGTCTCTACCAGAGACAAAAACGCCATATCACTAATCCACAGTCCAAATATGGTCACTAATGTTCACTGGTTGTGAAAAACCAAGATGGCGATGGCCAAAATCCAAGATGGCCAAAACACAGAACTCAAGTCTTCAAAAACAGTCGATAAACCAATGGGTGACGTTACAACGACCACGTCCACTTTTTATATACATTTATGGTCTGAATACCGTAAACACTTATTTTTTTCTTACTTCCTGAATGTTCTTCTTTGTTTAAGAAAGTTTTACAAATCCCAACTTTGTAGAAAACACTGGTGGCTTGGGTCAGAAAGGAAGACTCTTTTTAGGTTGGGGTGGTGAGGAGGAATGGTTAGATCCGAGAGTGCTATAGCTGAAAGCTATCCGGGCTAAAAGATTCCCTCTATCTTCGAGGCCAGTAAGTCGTGAATTTTCACTTGGAGAATCCGTCGGGGCCCTGCGGAGGTGCGATAGGCTATCGGGGCTGGACAGGCACTTCAGAATGAAAGATGAGCCACTTTAAAGAGTCTTCTCATGGGATGGCATCGGGCGGCTCCGGCTTTGATGGCATGGCCGGTGGCAGCTCACGCTCAGCCCGGGAAACCTCGGGTCAGGGACAAGATATCCTGGTGTCGACGCCACATCTCAGAGGGCGATGTCTGATCAGTCCGTCTCCACAGCCATCCGCCGTCATAACGTCTATTGACTTATCTTAAAAAGGACAATTAGGGCGAATTACTTTTAAGCTTTTGGCAAATCGGTTATGATAATACCAAAAAAAAGCAGCACTGCTGATTTTTGAGGCAGATACCAATATTTGTATTTGAGTTTAAAAATATTGAAGGTTCTAACAGACTAGAGCAGTGGTTCTCAAACGTGAAGGCACTCTAGGGGCAACGTTTTTAATGAGCATCCATTAAAAAAAATAAGTGTAAGTTCATAAACTGAATTGTATCTATTCTATATTAAAATCAGACACTGATGGCACAGCGCTGTGTAGTACATATTTGTTTTCAACCAAGAATGCTTTGCACTGGTCAGGGGGTGAAAAAAGGTTGAGAACCACTGGACTAGAGGGTGCACTCTGCAGACCACCAGGTGAGTCTGCAAAAACCCATTCCTGTAAAGTTTGATTGAATTAATACAACAGAAACTTTCTCACTTCAATCCATGCAAATGTCTGCACCGACTCGGCCCAACACTGATACCTCAAATACCAGTAAAATCAATAACGACTTTGACTTTTTAGGATGGTTATAGTCCCCACAACATGTTGTTCTCAAACACTTGGTCTCAGCTGACCACTTGACAATGTCTTAGACCACATCCCATAAATCAGGGAGGCTTCTGTCTGAATGAATAGTCTCCACAGACAACAAGCGTAGACACTTTTGCCTCCGTTTGTGCGTCGGGGGTGGATTTTAAATACGGTGGCACTCGATAGCTGAATATTAATCAAACGGACGTGAGCACAATATAAATGTGTGTACTTTCGCACCATCACAAGAGGTCGGGCCTCTTGGGAGGGTTACTTTGACGTACTTGGCATGTGATAAAGTAGCTGCAGTTTGTATCATCAACTAACAGTTATGGACTCATGCTATGCAGCCCTTGATTGAACCATCAATCATAGAGAAGCCTTGTTGTTGAGGCTAAACGCACTTTGCTGTTGTTCAGGTGGCTTTGTAGTCCCCCGACCACTCAAAGTGCGTTACACTGCATGTCATCATGCAACCACACACACTGATACCAAGCAAAGTGCCACCTTACCATCAGGAATACAATAATTCATGCACATTCAGACAACGATAGGAACATCGGGAGCAATTTTGGGGTTCGGTTTCGTGCCCAAGGACGCCTCGGCATAGACCGGAGGAGCCGGGGAACGAACCGCCGAGCTTCCGATTGGAAGACGACCCCGCGGCTCAGATGCCGGCGAGTTTCAGCATCGTCCAGCTTTGAAGACAACGTTCTCCCCGTGGTTTGCTGCAGCACGTCTAATGAAGCTGGTTGAATTGCCTCACAGAGGGTAGAAGAGAACTGGGGCACTTGATAGCCAGTCACACTAGGATTCTGTATTTTTTTGCAAAACTCTGAATCTGTGACAGAATATATTACAATTTAGGGGTTGGAACAACTATTCATCTATTTAAAAAGGACCACTGTGGAGAATAAAGTGGGATTTATTCAAATGGAATATACTATTCATAACTATGTTTTCAGTGTGTAATTAACAAAAAATGTGAATTGTTATGTTTTCTTTGGATTTGAAAGAGCCCCATAGTAGCACTCTGTTCTGGGTTCTACGGAAGCCCAGAACAGACCAAACACTGGCTCTAGTCTAGAGAAAGCATTGCACTTTTTTTTCTATCAGCTGATGGCCCCCGTAGGAAAACTATTTTTTGGGGACAATTTGGGGACTGTGGTCAAATTTTTTTTTTTTTAAAGTTGTTGAGAGCCTTGTTGTCAATAATAGTTCTTCGAAAGAAAATCAGAATTGGCAGTTTAGAATCGGTTAAGAAAATTGCAACGGGTGCAATCTCTAATTAGATTGACTTATTCGACAGATCTGTAAAACTGAGTTTCTCCACATAGAATCACTCAAAAAGCACCAGTTCAAATATTTTGTTCAGCAGAGATGTGCTCATAAGTTCCTTGAAAAGAAGTCGCAGAAGTAGAGCATAAAAAACAGCCGATCGACTAAGAGGACAGCCCTATAATTTCATATACTGTTCTGAAAGAGGGAGGAGAGGAGAGATGAGATGAGAGGAGAGGAGAGATGAGAGGGGAGAGGGGGGAGGAGAGAAAAGAGGGGAGGCGAGGGGAGAGAGGAGAGGGGAGGGGATAGGAGGAGGGATGGTTTTTGGTTTTCAAAGTCCGTTTATTGCTTCTTACAGGGAGACACAACCAAACACTGTTATTTCATCAGTTCAGTCCTGAAAATAAATATATAAATAAATAAACAAATCGAACTCTTCCCCACAGCCCAGAGCCGGCTGAAAGCCGTCACATTGTCCATCATTTCTTAGTCCGTGTCTCCACCTCGAGACCTGCATGGCGACGTCAGAGGAGAGAACCAGTCCAAGTGTAACATGCCGAGAAGGAAACACACTGAGAATCCTGCCCATTTACTTCTTAGTTGTTTTTACCAGTTTTACCCGTTTCTGCTTTCCTCAGCTCAGT
Organism: Myoxocephalus aenaeus; assembly: GCA_038501785.1. Classification (NCBI taxonomy): domain Eukaryota; kingdom Metazoa; phylum Chordata; class Actinopteri; order Perciformes; family Cottidae; genus Myoxocephalus; species Myoxocephalus aenaeus. Next base: position 542,375 of record JBAMJR010000260.1, read on the forward strand.
GATATGCTTCTTAAGGCGGTAGCGCTTCCTCTTGTCCACAAAGTCAAGCCCCATTATTTTCTTAAGTCTGGCCACAGATCTAATAAACTTAGCAGTGTCACCGAAGTAATCACTCACTCTTGTTGTTTTATTAAATGTTTCATCTAGATTCTAAAGGGTAAATATCTATGGGTTCTCCTTCCCCAGTCCCACTATCAAATAGTGGGCCTGAGTCCTCCATGTGGTCTACACCCGACACCCTGCTCTGCCTCTGTGCTCACAGTGAGCTCCTTAATGCTCGTGGAAGCCTCTTCTACAGCCTGAGTGCTGGTGCTCTCTGCAGCAGCAGAACCCTGTTGCTCCTCCGCTTGGTTCTGCTGATCCTCGTCCTCTGGTGCCACTGATCCACAGGTCAGTGGCACCAGCAGCCACGCTGGAAGAACCGCAAGCTGCCACCTCAGCCGCAGACATATCCGCCGCAGCTCCGTCGGCCCGCAAGCTCGACCGGTCCGCCGCCCGCGGGCACCGCTCCCGCACCAGCAGAGCCGGCCCGCTTCCCACGCGTACACCCAAACCGCTTGTGTCCCACTTCTTCACACTGGAAGCGGCACAGCTGGCCCGAGCTGGCGTACACCATGTAGGCGCCGTCTCCGTGCCTCACCCTGAAGGACACGTCCAGGCTCTGAGCAGGCGAGTTCAGGAACATGAACACCTGCCTTCTCAGAGACTGGACGTGCCTTAGTTTTAGATCCCTGCATCCCAGATTAACAGTCTTTAGCCCACTGGCAAACTTTCCAAACTTCCATGAGAGGGATGAGAGGAGGAGGGGAGAGGAGAGGAGAGGAGGAGAGAAGGGGAGGAGAGTGGAGAGAGGAGGAGGAGTGGAGAGGAGGGGGGAGGAGGGAGCAGAGGAGGGGGAGGCAAATCCAGGTCTCAGCTCAGCATCCTCTTAACACCCCGGTCCCTGCCCGTGGCTGGACGCATGTGACAGGCACTCCAGTGCTCCATATCCTATGCCCATGTTTGGCTCTTCTTTCCGGTAACGGTAAGCAGAGATGACAAGGAAAAGCCTTTTCCCCACACGAGTGCCTCTGGCCGCCGCTGGGTTCACAGAGGTCAGGTCACTGGCCCAAGGCGATGGGGCGATAATCTCCGGACGCCAAATCATCTTATGTAACACGTAGTTTGAGTGTTTGGGAATGATTCATAATTAGGAGAGAGGAGACACGCTTACGTAATAAAAAAAGCACAGAAGAAGAAGAAAAAGGGAAGGAGGGAGAGGAGTCCTCCAAAGTCGGAGGACTTTTTATTTTTCTTCCACTACGTGCAGCTAAAAAGGTAAAGCCAAAAGAGAGCTGACCCCACGCGAGAAATTGCGACGAAACTGCAAATTTCCTACAACGGTGTGTACTACTCCCTTCAGAGAACAGCACAAACGGGCTCAAACCAGAGTAGAAAGAGAAGTGGGAGGCCCCGGTGCACAACTCAGCAAGAAGTATATTAGAGTCTCTAGTTTGAGAAATAGACGCCTCACAGGCCCTCAACTGGCAGCTTCTTTAAATAGTACCCGCAAAACGCCAGTGTCAACGTCTACAGTGAAGAGGCGACTCCGGGATGCTGGCCTTCTAGGCAGAGTGGCAAAGAAAAAGCCAAATCTGAGACTGGCCAATAAAAAGAAACACCTCAATTTCTCCAGTTTTTATTGAAATGTACACAGTTTAATTTCTCAATGTACTCTGAAATTAAAGCATAGAACAAATAAACAATTGGAGATAAAAAATAAATCATGGAATCATTTTGTTTAACAAAATGTAATCTACATTTTTGACTCATCAAGGTAGCCACCTTTTGCAGATATAACAGCCAAACACACTAGTGGCATTCTTTCTACAATAGAAATCAAAAATTGTTCAGAACGTTCTTCCCAACACTGTTGCAGAAGTCACATATGTGTTGCACTTGTAGGTTGCTTTGCTTTCACCCTTCTGTCCAGTTCATCCCAAACCAGCTGGATGGGGTTTAAGTCCAGAGACTGTGCTGCCATTCCGTGATGTGAAGCCTACTGTCTTGTTCTTTTCTTCTAAGGTAGTTCTGACATAGCCTGGAGGGAGTTTTGGGTCATTATCTTGCTGTAGGATGAACCCCTGACCAACTAGGCGTATACCAGAGGGTATTGCATGCTGCTGCAAAATGCTGTGTCCATAAGACCTTCTTCCAGTCTTCAGTCGTCCACTGGCGGTGCCTCATGGCCCAGGCACGCCTCTTTAGCAATGGCTTTCTTACTGCCACTCGACCTTTCAAACCTGCAGCTCCAAGTCTTCTCTTCACAGTTGAAACTGAGACTTGCATACTTGGACCAGTGTTAAGCTGTGCTTGAAGCTGTTTTCACGCAAGCTGTTGACTCTCAGAAACAGATTCTGTTGTGGCTTTGGGTCTGCCAGACCTCTTCCTGTCAGAGTTTCCTCCAGTTTCCAAACACCTTTTGATGGTGTAGGAAACTGTACTCACTGACACCTTGGCTTTCTTTGCAATTTATCTAAAGGATAAGTTTCAATAAAAACTGGAAAAATGGGGGTGTTCTAAAACTTTTGACCAGTAGTGAGTGTGTGTACATATTTTTATATATATATATATATATATATATATATATATAGTTATTAGTAGTGTCATTTTCTTATAGATTTCTATACAATCTGACTTCTTTCTGCATATGTGTGTGTGTGTATATATATATATATATATATATATATATATATATATATATATATATATATATATTTTTTTTTTTTGGATTGTAGGGGCCTGTGGGGAGGTGTGGTGGATGGAATCTACATTCCAGCCAGAAGGCTCCACCCACTCGTCAGGAGAGCATTGAGATCAGGTGTGGGACGAGACACACCTGATCCGGATCCCCCTCAGGAACAGAGCAGGGAGACATGAGAGGAGAAGAGAGGCTTCTCCCCTTTGTGAAGATTAAGGATTGAGCCGGTAAGTCGGCTAGCGGCCCGGCTAAGAGACTGTAGTTCAGTAGATAACTGATAGAGCTCTGGACCGAGCTACGTTTTGAGTTGTGTTTTGTGTTGTTTTGTTTAATTAAAATCCTTTTGAAACCTGCAGAACCGACTCTGCCTGTGATTGCTGCGCTGCCCTAACTCTGGTGTCCTCCGTGCCGTCCTGTTACAATATATATAGCGTTATATTTAAGCAATAAGGTACGAGAGGCAGTACTGTATCGTCAATAATGTACTGTTCAAGGGTGTTAGGCCCGACGCGCAGCGGAGGGCTGGCAAACCAGAGAGAGAGAGAGAGAGAGAGAGAGAGAGAGAGAGAGAGAGAGAGAGAGAGAGAGAGAGAGAGAGAGAATGATTGACGTGATTATAGTCATATCGGTCAGTCTTATTTGATACTAAGTTAAACATCTTTGAGTTTTGACAGTTTGTTAGACAAATTAATCCATTTAATAACCCAAACTGTGAGTTTCTGGGTTATTGTTTATGGATATATTAATATATAAAAAGATAAAATAATCTGCAGATTCATCACTAAGGAAACTGATCATAAGCTACAGCCCTACTGTTGAATATTTTATCTTGTGTCATTTCTTAAGGTTAACTAACTAACCATTATGTTGCCTTGTTTCATGGCGTGTGAGGAACTAGTCCACGGGGATTTAACATACATGCATGACACAGACACGGCAGTAAGATCAACTCTCTGAATTCTGAAACTCTGATACTCAAAACTGAAACAGTTCCAGCCCACTGGCTCTAAACAAATCCTGCGTCTGTGAGCTCGGAGCACCTGCATATGTTTGCATACATGTGCGTACGTGTGCGTCTGTCCTTGGAGCAAAAGTTGTACACCCGCAGAGCAAACATACAGCTGCATGACTCTGGGGGAAGTACTTGTGATACGTGGCATGATCTCAATGCTTTCAATAACCAATCATTTTTTCTTCTTCTAGATTTTTGTGCCTGCTGACCCTCGAAAAGTCTCTGTTTCAGTCTTAAAACACGTTATGTCTGCATATGAATAAATGCTTGTGTAAATATGCAATACTCCAATAGACTTAAAACCAACATAAATAAATCAGAGTACTTTCTGGATATTCCAGCGTGTGTTAGGCCATGTTTTATCTCACGTATGTGGCTTGTCGCACACGCACAGTCAACCAAAACAAAGTAATTAATGCATTCTTATACCTACACCTACCCCCATGTGATAATTAACCCCCAAATATGTGGGCCTGCATTTTCACACAGACTGACTGGCTTGTTTAAACTTAATCTTGCATATATGTTCACAAGAATATTTATTCAAATAAACCAAAAATAGGGGGCGCAACATTTTCTTTGTCAAATTAATACAAAAACCAACATAAATAAATCAGAGTACTTTCTGGATATTCCAGCTTGTGTTAGGCCATGTTTTATCTCACGTATGTGGCTTGTCGCACACGCACAGTCAACCAAAACAAAGTAATTAATGCATTCTTATACCTACACCTACCCCCATGTGATAATTAACCCCCAAATATGTGGGCCTGCATTTTCACACAGACTGACTGGCTTGTTTAAACTTAATCTTGCATATATGTTCACAAGAATATTTATTCAAATAAACCAAAAATAGGGGGCGCAACATTTTCTTTGTCAAATTAATACAAAACTCGCAGGAAATATATGTCAGGACAATGTTGAACTAGGTGTGTAAAGCAAACTTTATACTCGCCGTAGTGAAGCCACATGTAAGGGTCGTGCACGTCTGACTCTTTGTAACTTGGCACGCGCGATCACATGACTGTCACTAATAGTTCACCAAAAAGTCCAAACGTCCTCAAACTTGGTGGATATTTTTTAAATAAAGCTGTGGAAACGTTTGAGTGAAAGGAGGCATACATTGTGATGAAACTAGTGTGCGACTAGTGTCCGTCCTTCTTTAGACTGATTTAAACCGACTGATGTGACTTTGTGAAGCCCGAAACCCAATAGTTAGTCAGGACAAATTAAATGATTTGACAGGCTTATTACAATCTTGCGAGAGCTACAGATACCTGATATATTTGTTTTCTTGAATTTGATCCATTTATCATGAGAATGATATCATCAAAACTGTTTTTGATCACCAACCCTGCCTTTGCCTGCTGTTGTAACCGGAGTTGGTGAAACACCTGTGCGCACAACACACAGTGGAAACCTGAGGAGGGTGTTGACATGCCACACTATTTTGTTCTCCACTGCTTGTCCTCTGTAGCATATTTCAAAAAATACAAAATACAAAAAGCAGCAGAAGTGCTCGGCTTCTGCCAACCGGCTTGTAGCTCCGTCACTGCGAGCTAAACACTCAACAAAGTCACGACTGTTTGCCGTCCTGGCTCCCCATTGACATCAGGACAGCAGAAAGTCTCTACATCTTCCGCCGCAAACTAGGGGTGTTTTTCCTGATCCGATGTGAGGTCCTGGGATGTCATACGTGTACAGATTGTAAAGCTCTCCGAGGCAAATTTGTATTTGTGATTTTGGGCTATACAAAATAAACTGAATTGAATTAAAAACATATTTTTTCCGACTATACGTTGAATAAAGAAAGTAGCATTTACTTATAGCACTTTGTAGTTTGGCTTTCTTGAAGAAATTGTACTTTCTTGATTCTTGTTTTTCTGAGTTTGTACTCATGGTTGAATGCACTTATTGTAAATTGCTTTAGATAAAAGTGTCAGCTAAATGAAATGTAATGTAAAAATCAAGCCTGACGGTGTTGTTGCCATATGGTCTCCAATAAGGAACAGACCCAACAGCAGCTTTGTGACTACTGCTGCTGTGAAACATGGACTTTTGGTACCGCCTGTGACTTGTTGCTCTGGGAAAATATATGTACATATTATATCGCCCAGTGAATCACCACCATCACAACCAGGTCGTCTCCTAATACTTCTACACCCAAACAAACAGTAACGAGAAGCTGCACGCGCTCAGATGAACTCCACGTCCTCCTCCAGGAAGGAGACAGCGGTGTCCTCTTGAGTGAGCAAATACATAGTACCTCCAACTAGAGTTCCCAATAATAATAATAATAATAATAATAATAATAATAAAAACAGCGAACACTAACACATAGTCAATATATATTATATTATGTCAGTGTACTAACTCCATTTTGACTTGTCATACATAGTTATTGTAGCTTTATAGTAATTAATAAGACAATGGTGGGTTTTAACTGAACAGAACCGACAAACAACAGCTGAAGGTGAGCTTACCTGGACTCTTGAGGTTATATTTGTTCTCCATAACAACAGATGTTGAGCTTCTGTTGCTAACTCACTAGCTAGTTAGGTTAGCTCCCGAGCTACTTAACGATAGCTTCCCTCAAATATGAGCAGGACACCGGAAGCCGGAGGTCGTCCGCTCTCCCCGGTGTTCCGGTCGGCAGATAAGGTGAGATGCGATCGTATCCAGTCGTTTCGGGCGTTTTGAAGAGATGTCTCTCGGGTTATCCGCTGTTACGGTATTGAAACTGTTCGTTAAACGTTATCCTCGTGACGTCATCGTTGGAAACGTAAACAGGAAGTGACCGACTATTGGCCGGCTTTTCTTCGTCTTCTTCGTCTTCTTCTTCTTCTACTTCTTCTTCTACTTCTTCTTCTTCTACTACTTCGACGTCTGGGGATCTCGGAGGCGGCGCATGCGTATTCTTGCAAGGACATTTTAATATGATTATATTAGGATAACATTTTTTTCATGACAAAAAAATTTAGTAATTCACCATAAAGATTTTAATCTTATAAGAAATTAAATGTTGAATTGTGAAATGTAATTACTGCTGAATTTAGATAGGCCTACCACCAAACGTTTTGCACTGAAATAGTGTATTTTACTTTGGAAAAACAAATATACATTTTAGTATAATTATCTATAGGATTCTCAAATTCGGATTGAAATTCAAGTACCCAATATTTAAAAAAAGGAAATAGGTATGAAATATGATCAAATTGTTAAAAAAAAAAACAGAAAACAATCTATATTGGAATCGAACATTTGGTGCATCACTGGTAGGGTGTTTATTTCAACCTACTGTAAATAAAGTCACTTCAGTGGACTGGTACGCATAAAGCTGGTACGCATAAACCTCATTTATATATAACACGTTGTCAGGAGAAACAAAATTATGCTGCGCCAACAAACCAAGCACGTTTCTTGTTCCAGTAAAAGTGTGTCAGTCCTGTTAAAACAGTGATTTATTACAAGGTGAATAAGTTATGTTAAGTTCTGTTGTTTTAGTTTTGGAATGTGAGAAAAACAACAATGTAGTTTTCTTTACGTGACTCCTCTACACTGTAAAACCTCAACGTCACATGACTGACAAGTTGTTTGGTAAATTTGTCGGATTCAAGAAGACACTTGTAGGTCTTAACAGATCCTTAATTAACTCATCAATTAAATAGTTTAGAAACATTGTTTACATATTAGCAAACTTCCCAGCATATAATGTATTTGTTGGATTAAAGTAGATTTTTGTGTAGATTGTGTTCACATTTCGATACAGATCAAAAGCAGCTGAAATGGAAGAAATATTCTGCACACATTCATACCGGTACACAATATTTCTGTTAATTTAAACTTCATATTCCTGGGTTCTGAGGGACGCTGGTGCATAACCAGGTGCAGTCAGGTAAAGAGGGGGGTAGATACGATATCGTCCATGTCTCATCTGTTGTTTAATGTTCCCCGCATGTTATTTTTACTGACAGTCGCAGTTGCTGTGCTCCGTGTGACTCTGACAGAGACGTGAAATCTCCCAGGTTGTTTTTCAAGCGCTCTGTCTTCCTCTTCCCACCTCTAAATATCCCAAAGACTTGAATACGGCAGGAGAAATAACCGACTGTTTCTCACTCTCTTTTTGCCCCTCAACATTAATGCAAAAGTTATTCAAAGGCTGAACTCTCGAGCGAGTGCCAGTTTCAGGCATGAAGCAACACACAGAAATCTGTGACTCAGAGCCGGTTTACGGAGATTTCACAGACGCCTTGAAAGCTTTACGGAGGTTAATGGGGGGTCACTTTAATCTTCATCTCTTCATCACTTTGCCCCAAAGGTAATCATGAAGGTGGACACAATTTAATGAAAATAATATCTTGCATCTTACAAACAAAACACTGATGTCAGATTATTGTTGTGAGACAGATATATAGATAGATAGATAGATAGATAGATAGATAGATAGATAGATAGATAGATAGATAGATAGATAGATAGTGTTACGCCCCGTGGTGGCTCGGAGTGGGACGCAACATAAAAACAGCAGGTTAGGACAAGGGAGGGTACAGTCACACAAAACGCCGGGGTCCGTAGATGATAATAAAGTATTTATTTACAAAAAAAAACGCAACACAGGGAACAACAAGGACTGTCAGTGGCACCAAAGAAAAGAACTTAACAAAAACCCATTCCCCCCCAGTTACAGGTGCTTTGCACCCAAAAGTACAGTAGGTGGTGCTCACTCTAACCTAGGGCATTAACAACAGGTAAACCTACGTGTATGCAGTATGTAAACCCCAGGGTATCTTACCTGTCCTCATTGACCATGTGCGCACAACAAAGGGACTTGACAAAGACAACAACCAAAGGAAAGTAGGCTGCTCACCAGACATAAAGTTTAAACGAGGGGGATATAACTAAAGACAAACCATAAAACAAACAGGCAAGCAAGCACTCAGCAAGCACTCACAAACTGGCAGCGCTCAAACCGAGCTCTGCCACTGCCACAGCTCACAACGCAACACAACGGCCGGAGACCCAAGGCAGAGTGCTGAGGCAAAGGGCCTGGTGCCGAAACAAACAGAGGACTATTAACAGGGGGACTGGTTGATTGGAGATCTGGAACAGGTGGGGTGATCGGATGACAGGAACCAGGTGTGTACATCTGTGAAGTATGAGAGACAACAGGAGGGGGAGACAAAACAACAACAAAGCAATAGCACAAAACACAATACATGTATGCAGGCCAGAAACATAGGACACCGTCCGTAACACTCCCCCCCATAAAGAGTCAGCCCATGGCTGACGATACCTCAAACCATCCCTTAAAACCAAAAAAACTCCAAAATTTGCCCCCAGTAACCGCTGACCTACAGTGGCTACATCCGAGACAGAGCGTCCGCAAACACATTTTCTGTGCCCTTTTTGTGGCGGATCACCAAGTTGTAACCCGTGATAATCAACGACCAACGCATTAGTCGCTGGTTGTGATTATGCATCCGATGCAGGAACACCAGCGGATTGTGGTCTGTGTAAATCACCACAGGGTCCGCACTAGACCCAACATAAACTTCAAAAAATTGGAGCGCGAGAAGTAAAGCCAACGTCTCCTGTTCTATGGTCGAGTAGCGCATCTGGCTACTATTGAACTTTTTTGAAAAGAATCCTACAGGGTGGACCAAACCCTCAGAATCCATCTGAGTCAGAACTGCACCAGCACCAATACCGCTCGCATCGACTTCAATGGAAAACGGTTTATCAAAATCAGGAGCGCTTAGTACTGGGGCATTACACAATAGTGCTTTACAGCATTCAAAGGCGATTTGACACCTATCTGACCAGACAAACTTCACCAATGGACTGATCAAGTCAGTCATTGGGGCTGCAACGGAAGAGAAATTCCTACAGAACCCTCTGTAGTAACCAGCCATTCCGAGGAATCGGCGTAACTCCCGCCGAGTGGTGGGTACTGGGAAAGACTGGATAGCTGCGATCTTGGCCTCCAAGGGACGCACTTGGCCTCCGCCCACCTGTTTACCCAAGTAGGTCACAGTTGCCTTCCCAAACTCACATTTTGCGAGGTTCAGTGTCAGAGACGCATCCGCCAGTCGCTGAAACACTGTTCTTAACGAGTCCACATGAGCAGGCCACTCTGACGAGTGTACTACCACATCATCCAAATATGCAGTACAGTTAGGCACACCACTAAACACAATATTCACCAACCTCTGGAAAGTGGCCGGAGCGTTTCTCATCCCGAAAGCCATCACGGAATACTGTAAAAAATTATCAGGAGTCACAAAAGCACTGATAGCAGAAGCCCTGGGCGAAAGGGGAACCTGCCAATAACCTTTCAACAGATCCAGCTTTGTGACATAGCGAGCTGATCCTATGGTATCCACGCAATCATCTACGCGGGGCATAGGAAAGGAGTCAGGCACCGTGACACTGTTTACCTTTCGAAAATCTGTGCAGAATCTGTTAGTAGTGTCAGGCTTTGGAACCAATAAGCACGGAGAACTCCATGGACTGGAACTGGGCTGTGCTAAATTATTTTCCAGCAAGTAATCAACCTCTTTTTTCATTAGAGATCTTTTGTACGCATTTACTCTGTATGGGTGCTGTTTAATAGGTCGGGACTCACCCACATCGATGTCGTGCTGTAGCACCGTAGTGCGGGTAGGCACATCTCCCAACAGACAGTGGAACTCGGAGATAAGGCCGAGTAGGTCTGCTTCCTGCTCCCTGCTTAAATGACGCATTAAGGATGGAAGTTTCAACAACATTTCTGAGTTTGACAACCGAGGGGACTGTTGCTGGGCATTGCGCAAACTCAAGCCATCCTCATCACTCACTGCAGTAGGACTCACAGCTACTGACACCGCAGCCGCAACAGTCGCCACAAGAGGCGCACCGCGTGTTTCAGGCTGGACGTCGCCTCTGGTGTAATAATTTTTCAACATGTTTATATGACATACTCTGGTTTTTCGCCTTCTATCAGGGGTCCTGACAACATAGTCAGTTTCACTCAACCTCCTGTCAACAGTGTAAGGACCTGAAAATCGAGCACTCATGGAAGTACCTGGAATGGGCAGCAACACTAACACCAAGTCCCCTGTTTGAAGAGAACGTGGAAGTGCTTTCTTATCGAACCGCCGCTTCATACCCTGTTGTACAACAGAGAGACTCTCCTTAGCAATACGGCAAGCATTGTGCAGTCGTTCTCGGAAGCGACTCACGTAGGTCAGCACGTTTCGCTGGGTGGGCGAACTCTCGCCCGTTAGCTGGTCCTTTAACACTCTTAAAGGGCCTCTAACTGTGTGACCAAATACCAGCTCTGCTGGACTAAAACCTAGTGACTCTTGCACTATTTCTCTAACGGCAAATAAAGCTAAAGGGACTCCTTCGTCCCATTCCTTACCGCTCTCCATGATATACTTGCGCAACACAGACTTAAACGTCTGATGCCATCGTTCGAGTGCCCCTTGCGACTCTGGGTGATAAGCACTAGAGACTCTGTGTGTTATCGACAGTGACGTTAACACCTGCTCGAAAATACCCGAAAGAAAGTTGGTACCTTGGTCGGTTTGCACGATCTTAGGGAGGCCGAAAGTAGAAAAGAACTTGATCAGGGCCCTAACTACTGACTGCGCTGTTATACTCCTAAGAGGGATCGCTTCAGGGTACCGGGTAGCTACACACATGATTGTTAACAGGAACTGGTTACCAGACTTCGTTTTTGGCAGAGGGCCAACACAATCCACTAAAACATGCTCAAACGGTTCCCCAATAGCCGGAACCGGGTGAAGAGGCGCAGGCTTAATAACCTGATTAGGCTTCCCTGTGACCTGACATACATGGCATGTACGGCAAAACAAAGACACATCTCGCTTCAATCCTGGCCAGAAGAACTGCTGCAACACTCTGTCATAGGTCTTTGTAATACCTAGATGACCAGACCAGAGATGCTCATGAGCCAGAGACAAAACAGACTGTCGGTACGGTGTAGGCACAACAATTTGAAAGACATTACTCCAATCGTTATCCAAATCAGCGCGAGATTTCCATCTCCGCATAAGGAGATCATTCTCCACGAAATACTCCATTTCTTTATTCTGAGCGCTCTCTGGAGCAAGAGCTGCAGCAAAACATTTGGCTAAAGTAGCATCCTCCTTCTGAGCAGCAATAAGATTACTTCGAACCATAGGCAACCTAGCTGTCTCTAAGGTGGAAGTACCACACTGAACTTTAAGCGGGACACTCGGCTCAACAGTAGACTGAGTAACTACAGGTGGGGAAACAGTCTGCCCAGACAACTCAGTCGCGAACAGAGTATCCGACAAATCAACTGTTTCACCCAAACTACGTGCTTGAGCACGGGTGACCACACACACTGGGAACACTTCAGGGAAGTCCTGAGCCAACACATCAGGCTGCAAAATCTCAGGTCGTCCAAGAACTTCTAAAACTGGCATAACTTTCCCACCAGCGATGTCATTCCCTAACAGAAATGTGATTCCTCTAATGGGCAAAGATGGGCGCACGCCCACTTTAAACACTCCATTTGCCAGGCCGCAGGACAAATGTACCTCACGGAGAGGCACAGACACAAACCCCATCTCAACGCCTTGCACAATCACACTAGAGTCACTGACAGTGTCATCACAAAAAGGCAACACGCCTGACAATATAAAAGACTGAGAGGCGCCAGTATCCCTAAGTATGCGCACTGGCCGCTGGTTCAACGTATCTGCGCTGAGGGAAACCAGCCCGTCCAACATAAATGGCTTATAACAGGGGTCCAGAGTATCACCCTCCATCTCCGGGGCTAGTGACACTGGACCCACCAACGTTCGCACAAACCCAACCTCTTTTGGTCGTTGGCTTGGCTGTGACAGCTTCCGTTTTAACATAAAACAGTCACTCTTTATGTGACCTGTTCGGTGACAATAGAAACACTCCCGTTCCTCCGTAGAGCGGAGTGACAATGGACGTGGCGGACTGGACGGCATTCTAGCCGAGGCAGAAGGAGTAAACGACCTACTCTCGTATCGGGGCGTCCCAAAAGTTTGCTTGTGCGATAACACAAACTCATCAGCAAGCACAGCAGCCTGTGCTAACGTCCCTACCTTTTGCTCATTGAGATACGTCACCATTCGGTCAGGCAGACTATTCTTGAATTCTTCAATGAGAACTAATTGTGACAGCGTGTCAAAATTAGACACGTCGCTTGCCTTGCACCATCGATTAAACAAAGTCTCCTTCTCGCGGGCGAACTCAACGAACGTTTTGCTTGACAATTTTTTACAAGTCCGGAACTTTTGTCTATATGCCTCAGGCACTAGTTCGTAGGCCCGAAGCACAGCTGTCTTAATAGTCTCATAACATAAACTATCTTCTAGAGACAATGCAGCTAAAATCTCCTGCGCTTTTCCTGTCAGTTTACACTGAAGCAGTATCGACCAGACCTCTTTTGGCCATTTCAGTGAGGTAGCAACTCGCTCAAAAGCAGTAAAATAAGAATCTACTTCAGCCTCACGAAATTGAGGTACCAACGCTACATTTCTGCTCACCTCAAAACCTCTGGTAGACGCGGAGGGATCTGATTGTATGGACCCAGTAGGACCAAGAGACTGAGCTGAATGCACAGCAGCAGCTTCCAGTTCTAGGCGCTTTAGCTTCACCTCCTTTTCTGCTGCTATCTCTAACTCTATTCTGCGGTTAGAGACGTTCGCCTCCATTTCTAGCTCCATCTTTCGAATAGCTAACTTGTGACTATATGCGGCATCTCTCTCTTTTTCCTGAGCCTCAAGTTGCAAATGCGCTAAGCGTAGCTTATGGCGGGCATCATCGCTTACCCTAGGTAACGAAAAGGGAGAAAATTTGGGCACAGTACGAGGAGGATTCAGCTCCCCATTAGAAGGAACTGACTCATTCTCAACCAGCTCATCCTCAGCTACCTCCCCCTCCCTGCGATCCTCTGTACTAGACGACAACAATTGGAGTGGAATAGTAGGCTCATCAGCCGTCGCACTGCTGGCTGTACCAAGCACTTTATTATGTACCAACAGACGTACAACCGCTTCTTTCAGTTCTGCTTTTAGCAGATTTGCTGAGACCGCAAAGTCAAAATGTGCCGCAATGGCATACAAATCCTTTTTTTTACAGTGATCAATCTGTTCCACAGAAGGATCACTAAGAAAACCAGCAATATCAAACGTGCTCATCATGTCTTTAAACAGCCTTAAGCCGAACCTCAACAAACCTAATCTACACTATCAGCCTACTTGACGTGTGCACTGCACACCAACACTCATCAAACCTGTTGCTTAAAAGGATCAAGGATCCCGGACGAGCCCCCAATTTATGTTACGCCCCGTGGTGGCTCGGAGTGGGACGCAACATAAAAACAGCAGGTTAGGACAAGGGAGGGTACAGTCACACAAAACGCCGGGGTCCGTAGATGATAATAAAGTATTTATTTACAAAAAAAAACGCAACACAGGGAACAACAAGGACTGTCAGTGGCACCAAAGAAAAGAACTTAACAAAAACCCATTCCCCCCCAGTTACAGGTGCTTTGCACCCAAAAGTACAGTAGGTGGTGCTCACTCTAACCTAGGGCATTAACAACAGGTAAACCTACGTGTATGCAGTATGTAAACCCCAGGGTATCTTACCTGTCCTCATTGACCATGTGCGCACAACAAAGGGACTTGACAAAGACAACAACCAAAGGAAAGTAGGCTGCTCACCAGACATAAAGTTTAAACGAGGGGGATATAACTAAAGACAAACCATAAAACAAACAGGCAAGCAAGCACTCAGCAAGCACTCACAAACTGGCAGCGCTCAAACCGGGCTCTGCCACTGCCACAGCTCACAACGCAACACAACGGCCGGAGACCCAAGGCAGAGTGCTGAGGCAAAGGGCCTGGTGCCGAAACAAACAGAGGACTATTAACAGGGGGACTGGTTGATTGGAGATCTGGAACAGGTGGGGTGATCGGATGACAGGAACCAGGTGTGTACATCTGTGAAGTATGAGAGACAACAGGAGGGGGAGACAAAACAACAACAAAGCAATAGCACAAAACACAATACATGTATGCAGGCCAGAAACATAGGACACCGTCCGTAACAGATAGATAGAGAAGACAGTTAAGTGTTACAGCCCAAAAAGTGTCTATACCCACAGTCATGTAATAACATAATAATGGTATATTTCATAGTTTAGATACTTGCTGTTCTTCAACATGGTATTATCATCACCACCAATATGAATATAAACACTGTGTATACTGTCAAATCCAGCTACCAGTATATATATCAGTTATATAAGCCAACATGTTGCACTCTCCACCACTAAGCTGTCGTCTTACTGTCTAGAAAACCGTCACTAGGAAGAACAAAGACGATCCAGCAGGAGAACAGGAAAAACAATATGAACCGGTTAGACTCACTGCAGAAGCAGAGGCCGGTTGGTAATTGAGGCAGGAAGTAAAACATAAAACATGACACATCGAGGAGTGAACCGACAAAATGAAACCTATTTTGTCGTATATGTCAGCTGCTCTGGTTTACATTGTAGTTCAGATGAAAGCCTCGGGGAGAAAACATTGGTATTGATGAGCTGGCAGTTAAATATCCTCTCCTGTCAACACTCTTGCCTTCATTTCCCTTCAGTTCCCTAAAAGAACATAAAAGCAGTTATAATAATATATTAGTTATAGTAATAACCAGCATTCCTTGGCATGACAGGCTTTGAAGACCCTTCATCCATCTAAAGTTGGAGCTATTTGTTCACATGTAGACGTCTGAAGGCTGTGATGTGGGGCCACAAACAGGTACTGCCTCCTTCTTTGTGTGTCTCTTTGAGCCAGCCCCAAAAATGGGGACCCTTTTATATCAGGTCAAAAGGTACAAATCAAGAAAAAAGCATGGTATAACTGAAAAAAAAAACACAAAAAAAACATGTTAGCTATCAAATTAAACATAAAAATCAGGGCTACAATAAGCCCCATGTACAACCTCTAAACACAACTCAAACATAGGATTAGGGGTTAGGTTTGGTTGAGGGCTTGGCCCTCCGGAGAGGGCCCCGAGAGGCACTGGCACTAGGGAGGCTGTGTTTTAAAAGACAGTTAAATAAAAAACAGTTAAATAAAAAAAATGGTTAAAACAACAGGGCAGCAGAACAGTCACCAACGGGGCAGTTGGAGAGAATATTGACAAACATCCTTTTGTTTTGGACATTTGGCCCCTCTGTGGATCCCATTCTACTGTCTTCAACTGCGGCTGAAACAGCAGAGCTGATACAATATCAACGACGGCCGAGTGCTCGATCGCAAAAAAAAACAGACGTCATCACTTCAAAGCGACCCACCGCGCAGAATGAAACGTCCGATCTCAAGATCACATTGCAGAGCAACGAAAGGGACGCCCGGCCGCTGACTCATGTCACAGCGCATCAAGTGCAGTCCAAATGGTCGGCATGTGTGCCCATGCACTTTCACCCTCGCAGTCAGTTGCTCCAGTCATGTAAAGACATGTGAAAACACACTCCTCTGCTGCATGATGCACGTCCGCAGAGCCTCCGGTGCTTCTATGTGCCGGCCACAATGCATCCTTTATTCTCCAGCAGGGCCCTATTCTTCGTAGCTGGCTTACTGAGTTAGCCGGCTAATTTTCAGGATAAGATGACGTAGGTCAGGCTTTTCGGTTCCTCGAAGCAAGTTTAGAAAAATCACCGTAGCAACACAGCCAACAATTTAAACCTGCTCCCGCGCAGGCTTACTGAAATTCACTGGATAAGCTGGCCACTCCCACCGGAAAAAAATGCAGCTCCCTTCCTCATTGATGAAGGAGCGATATAAGTTATATTAGTTTTATAGGGAGAAAATTCTTCAAGATCGTCAAGATCCGTTTTCACATCATCATGACTTCCTGTACGCGGCGCTATAGATTCTGCTGACAAGGAATAATGTATTTACGAGACCTTCTCGAGCCGTACATTGCGAACAGCACACGGCACAGCAGAACATCGGCCGTCTCACAGACTCTATGCAGAGCCTTGCGCTTTTTTGCGAGCGGTACATTTCTGAACAGTGTCGGCGATGCAGAGAACATCGGGAAAGCCCCTGCATGGCGTGCTGTCCGTTACATTTATTTAGCGCTTAACTTATGGATGTGTTGAAAGCGCTCATAATTATATGACAGTGATATTAGTACACCAAAAATATCATTATTGTAGAAAATGATTAAGGTGGACTCATGATAACAATACTTATCACTGCTTCAATTGATTGAATTTCTGATTATGAATAATACATACATACTGATCCGCCCATACACATATTCAAACTCCTAGTTATATGGTAATCTACACATACATGTATATACACATATATTGTACATGATACATACACACATACAGTACATATATCCTCATAAGTATATATTAATTTGTATACTACTGCCAGCGAATTAACGAGACCGTTTCAGCACGGATCAGCCGTGGAGAAACCGAGTTAGCCTGACGTCAATCATCTCACTAATTTAAGACGGATAATAGGACATTTGCTCGACTTTGTTGAGTCAGGTACGAAGAATAGGGCCCAGGTGTGACGTAATCGCATTAGCTGGAGAAATTGCAAACTTGTTGCAGTTTTCTTTGGTTTTAAATTTAAAAAAGAGGTTGCATTGGAGTATAAGGATGTGCAGGTTATTGAAGGAGCAAAACAGAGTGAAATGTGGTTGAAACTGTAAAGCGGAGAGGTCATTAAACTCCACTGTTGGAAAATAAACCCAACTTCTTTGAATGCTTGCTCGACCACAATGCCTCTCACACATTCACAGGAAAGGTCCGGAGCTCGGATCTCAACTTGTTTATTCTTTTATGCATGTTGACCAAGTAGTTTGTGTGTGTTTGTGTGTGTGTGTATGTGTGTGTGTGTGTGTGTGTGTGTGTGTGTGTGTGTGTGTGTGTGTGTGTGTGTGTGTGTGTGTTCGCACGCAAAGGACTTAACACGTCTCATCAGGGTTGCAACAGAAAAGATTAGAAGCTGCAGATAAGGAAAGAAGGAAAAATGTATCTGAAACTACTTTGTCAGTTTGTTTAAATTTCTAATTTAGATGCAATTCACTGAAATAATTGAAACTCAGGTTTCAACTCTTTGTGTTCACATCATGCAGTTTGGAAGGTATCGCGATGAAGGAGAGTCACGAGTCTTATATTTGCATTTATTTAACTATGTCAAATAAGATAAGATAAGATAATCCTTTATTAGTCCCGTATCCATGTTTAATAGCTTACATATCATCCGAGAAGATGCAGCAGACTAATATATGTTTTTGTGCCCGCGTGGGTGCACGTCATCATCTTACAGGATAAAGTGAGGAACATAGCTGTCTTTTTTTGCTGCTGAATGCTCCACTCTGTTCACCAGCTCGTCCCTTAATAACTGTGTCTGCCGCAGCGACGCTGCTTCAAAAGCGATGGTATTTGATTTCGACGCGTCCGAGGCGTGTGATCATCTGACAGTTGGTGTTTGTATAGATGAACCTCTAATGAGGGGGGGGGGGGGGGGGGAAGCTTTATGTAATGTCACGAGGTTGGCTCTCCATCACCAATGCAGCAATCTTCCACCCGCCAAATCCAGATTAATTCTGCTTGTGTTTGTGTGTGTGTGTGTGTGTGTGTGTGTGTGTGTGTGTGTGTGTGTGTGTGTGTGTGTGTGTGTGTGTGTGTGTGTGTGTGTGTGTTTAAATCTTTCAGTCGCAAAGAGAAACCGGCACAAAGTTTATGATAATTATTAGTCGGCGCTATAAAATGTACAACTCAAAGGTCATGACCCTGAAGCTGACTAACGCAGCACATTTATTTTCTTTTGAGATTATTTATTTAATGGTTATGTGATAGTAATAGTGGAGAAACACAGGAAGTGGAGAAACACAGAAAGTGTAGTAAGGGAATGATGTGCAGCCGGGGAATGAAACCGGTCACTCACTTCTCAAGGCCATTTAAGCAGAAATAAAATGAGTATTTATTGATTGCATTAGAACGACACGACACAGAAGTATTTGATTGACAGAGATGATGAAGGTTGGTTGAAGGTGCCTCAATGCTTCCTTTATTATCTCCTTTAGCAGAGGATTCACTGGACCATCCTTTGCGAAAGGAAAGGAGTTCCTTGTGCCGTCCCACAATCCGTGGCAGCAACATTTAAAGCAACGCAGTGTTCATAAAAACAGATGATCTCTCATAGATTTAACAATGCTTTTCATACAGTCATGTCCTAATTGGGAGAACTGATGTTGATAAATATGAGTGGACAACCATTTTGTATCACTTCATTTTGTATTAATCTAATATGAACATGTAACAAATAAGTAATAAACTAAATCAAACGAGAATAATACATGATCATCATCAGTATAAATAATCAACATAACTAAGTATTAAATGTCCAAAAAGGAGTTGGGAGAATAATACAATTATATGGAGCACAATCAACTCAAAATATAAGAAGTATACAGACTGAACGGTTGAATTCACATGGAAACATGTTGCACATAGGAAATATTGTTATTGAACAGTGTAATTGATATTGCACATGACGGGAACTCGGAAAAAGTGGATTTTGCATAAGCAGTACCCTTTTGGATTTAGTGTTCAAGGTTCTCAGTAAATTATGCTGCAGTTTTTTGTCACGACCCATAAATCTAAATAAATGTGAAAAGTAAAAGAAACGAACATCGTACATGGTTGATTTTGCTTGTAAGTGAAATTATAATTATATACATGCCTAAATGTCTCAAACAAGTATTGGTGCATTAGTTTAAACCATGATTTACAACAAAATATCCCCCAAAATATGCTTCCACTTCAGTGATTGCCATCAAACAAAATTAAACATACACATTTAGCAAAACATTGATGTTTAATGCATTAAAACAATGTCAGTAACCACTGACTAAACAGAGGAAGAAGAAATACAAGTTTAGATAGAAAGAAGAACGCAGACAGTCAGCATCAGTCTTGAATCGTCTACTGGGAGCAGTGTGGATTTTTAAAGTGGGACAGCAGCAGGAAGGATGAAGCTGGTGTATCTTTCCTTCACACACTGCAGGTGAAGCAGCTGAAGGAGCTGTTTGTATAAAGAATGCCTGAAACAACATGGGTCGGACTGTGAGCTGCAATATAGCGTCCATTGACACATATTCATGATCTAAATCCTTGTGAACTCTCCACGTCTTTCCTTGACCTCAGTGTTTTCCGGTCAAGGACAAGTGGTTTGTAAAAGATTTTAGAATGCTATTTTATGACTTTTCTGCAGGCGGCAACCTCCGGTTCTGCCGAGTGAAGCTGATGCCGAAAAGTGTTAAAGCGCTTTCTCTACTAACCAGCAGGGGGCGACTCCTCTGGTTGTAGAAGTCTATGTGTCATGTGTTAAAGCAGCATTCTCTCTACTGACCACCAGGGGGCGACTCCTCTGGTTGTAGAAGTCTATGCTTCATGTGTTAAAGCAGCATTCTCTCTACTGACCACCAGGGGGCGACTCCTCTGGTTGTATAGAAGTCTATAGAAAATGACTCTACTTCTCTCTTGATTTATTCCCTCAGTAAACATTGTAAACATGAGTTTATGTCTCAATCTCTAGTTTCAAGTCTTCTTCAATACAGCATGAGGTTCATTTAGTAAATTATGGTCATTTAGAGTCAAACAGACCATAAAGCAGGGGATGCTTAAGTGTTTTCACGGCTCTCTCGCAGACATTTGCAGCCCTTCATAAACACATTGTGTGAGCCTGCATTTCTGCAGAATTTGCCAGAGGGAATTACCCAGAATTCATAGCACTGCGGCGTTAAACAAGGGGTTTACCAGGGGAAGCCCAGAGGCCTTAAAACAATAAAAGGTAAACAAAGATGTGTTCAGCCTGGAATATCAAATTTACACAGAAACATTAACATTAAAGGGACAGTTCACCCCCAAAAACCTGTCGCCATATTTATCAATTTAGATTGTTTTGGTGTCTAGATTTGAAGATATCGGTTGTAGAGATGTCAGCCTTTTCAAGCCCTCGCAGACTCAGGGTTTAGGGTTTTATAGGAGACATTGGGATTGGGCCCTGACTCCACTACTTTTTATGGTTTATGATTTGCTGCCCTCTACTGGTTAAATGGATCAACTGCAAGAAAGATACTTTTTCCCTCAGTTATCACAAAATAATTATTATTATATATTAAAACAACTTGATTTCACTGATTTCACAAGAGGTGTAATAATGCATTGGTGTGTGTCGATGTGTATGATTAGTACACAAGTGATACATATATTAACTAAAGAAATTAAATCTATAATTTCCTGTGTCCAGGGAGTTTTCTGTAGCCATGAAGACATAAATGTGTTTTGTTTTTTTTGACTCTGTGTTACAAGTTTAAAATGCTTATAAAGACATCAAGATTAAGACATTAACATTAACACAAAACGCCAACATTTGTCATAAATTGGTCAAAGGTCTGTTTTGCTGACATGTCTTCTTTCAGATTAGTGGAGAGAAAACATTCTAAATATACATTTAGGTGTTTGTTTTACTACTTCTTCTGTTTGTTTCTGTAGATTTCTCCTAAATTCATCAAAAGCTACCATTAGAAAATGCCTAATTTGCATATTTAACTTGCTTATTTATTTTGAACTGATTTATTTATTTTTACCCTATTCGCCTGTAAAATGTATGTAATTGAACTAAACATCTCTGACTCTGATATTATATATATATATATATATATATATATATATATATATATATATATATATATATATATATATGATTTGCGTGGAATTGGAGTCAATTTCACTAATCAACACGAGAATGGGACAGACAGGAAAATACATTTTTTACACATTGTTTTTTCTCAGACTCAGTTAAGTTGCACCATGGGAAATGTGTGCTAACGGTTTTTAGAGCTAAAAGTCAGGATATCTCGGCTTCTGCTGCACCGATTTTGACCAATCTTTTGTTCAATCTGTCTGTTGTGAGACTTTGTAGAAGGGCAATACTAAATTGCTGACAAGCACCGAAAAAAAAAAAAATATTATACTTGTATGTAGTTTGTGTACAGTTTTCATAGGATTTTCCTTTTTTTTTTTAGGGAGCAAAAGCTCAGTGCACGTCTGAGATATTATGATGTTTTGTGTAAATCTGCAAATAAATAAAGTTAAAACACGCAGACATGTCAAAATATTGGTTTCTGCTCTGTCTAAAAAGATTAAGATGCAAATATAAATGTGTAAGCCAAATTTTTAGATGTAACATACAGAGCAGAACAGAAATTAATAAAATATAAATAAAATATTAGGTTAAGACAGAGATCATTCCTCATACATTTAGGTTTTAAACTAGAATGTGCAATGTGTAATTTATTATAAACATGTTCAAGACGTATTCTAATCTATTAAGCATTCATTAATAAATGATCAGTGGCTGTAGTTTGATCACCACAGGTCAACCAGGAAGTCTAAATTGCATCCAATATTATTGAGAGAGTCTTGGTGAGACATAATTTGACTTGACATCTCATAATGTTGCTTTAGTGAAACGCTGGTTGGCACAGAACATCAAGATGAGAGTCTGTATTCCACAAAGAGAGGAGCAAACAAAGAAGGCAGCTCGGGTTATATAGAAATGAAAAATGACTGAGGGTCAGAACTCCAGCTGCAGCCTCACCTCAGCCCAAGTGAAGGAAACAGAAAACATGATGGTGATGGATTGAAAAATAACCCCAGTGACATGAATGCACTCAGCCTCTGGCTCCATCACCCAGCCGAGATTTATGGATTAAGAGGTTACATAATTTCCTATACAATATACACATATAATTGGCGATGTGCTTTATAAAATTCATATCCTAGTGTGTGTCACTGCAAATATATATCAGCGTTTAAAGGATACAGCCTGATACACTTTGAAAAAAAAAAGAGGAAGAAGCCGAATAAAAAGAATCACATGTTGCAATAGAGGGATTTTCCTCCGCGTCACGTCACCCCTCTGATCGTTCACCCGTTTGCGCATAAATGTGCAGGAAGGAGCGCATGCAGGCCAGACCCGGTCGTCCCTCTGACCTGCGCAGCTGTCACTTTTCTACATGTGGAGGTGAAGCACCCGGCGGGGAATAAAAAAAAGAAGAAAGAAAACGGGCTCCGCCGAGCATAAATCCGCACCATCTCATTTGTAGGTTTAGGCGAAATAGCTCCCCCCCACCACCTCTTTGAGATTAAATACCGTGACATGCATGTATACATTCTCACTATGTTTGCGGCGCGAGGCGAGTGCGGAATGCGCGTGCTATGCGGGGGGACGTTGTGGGAGTAACCTGCGGTTTTTGAGTCTTTTTTTTTTTGGAGAGGGCTGGGACGCTGGACACCATGCACACGGATGTGGTGCTGCTCTTCCTGCTGGTCGGGATGGCCGGTGTGTCCGGACAGACGCGTCCGAAGGGACAGGCGCTGCAGCCGGGCCGAAACGTCAGGTCAGTCCATAGTGCTGGAGAGGATTGGTTGACTTTGGCCGTGCGTAATTACGCGTAAAGCTGGAAAGAAACGTAATTTTGAAGTTTCATTTTAAGACATAAATCGTGTGTAAAATCGTATATTTCACACTTTTATTTACACAATCGAAATATCCTGCAATAGGATTACTATCCACTCATTATTTTACGATGATGAAGTGACAGCTCCAAAAAAAAATATGTTTGCCTGGGAGAAAAAACCCTACAAGGTCTATTCCGGAAACTATTGAATTAAACAGTTAATTATTTACCCTGAAAACACTTTGACAAAACCATCTCAACTCAAGTTCCACTTACAGGCTGGTTCTGGAACTTTCGACCGTATCACACATCCTCATCTTTTGGAATTACAATTTGAGATGAACTGCTTTGTTTTGATTTATCTCTGATATGCCAATTATTGCTGTATTATATATACTTATTGCTATTCAGTCACACAACAGGCCTACAAACTGCTGTTTGAGGTCTGTTGATGGCCTGCTGCTGCATACCTTTACATGATCACATGCTTCATATATCCTCTATTCTTTTAACTGATCATTTGAGTGTCCGCGTGCACAAATGTCCTCCTGCTGTCATTTGAGCGTCATTCTTGACTTTGGAAAGGGAAGAATCTGAACACAACTATGAATCAACCGATGAAGACTGAGCGGGTTTTAGATGTTATTAACAATTGTTCTAAAAGTTAACCCTCTTGACTGCTCAAGATGGGATTGTTTCCCATTTAAAAAGTCAGATTTCAGATTTTTTTTGTCCTCATCTTGGTGACCATGTTATGAAAGTAGCACATGGCGCTGAAGCATTTGGTTGTATGTTATTAGTTATTCTGATTTAGGGACAGCATCAGTTTGATGCTCCCTAAGAGCTATATGGGTTGGATATATCTGGCTATATTATTCTCAACAACTGAATTTTCAAAAACACAAGAAAAAGTAGCTGTTGTTTATGAAACTTAGTTTATGAAACTTAGTTTGTTCAGACTGAGGGAAGTGAACTTAGTTTGTTTATGAAACTTAGTTTGATTACATTCTAACAAATTGTATTTTGAAGCATCATGTAAGTCATATTAATAAACATACATAAAACCCACCATTGTTATATGTTAATATTATTGTACAAAGTATATTATTACATATAAAAGGTATCCCAACTAGATTTTGAAGGTAAGGCCTCAAAAGCCCTTTTCCTTCATTCAAGAAACTAGTGCCTGAAAACATGTATGGGCTTGTTGTTGCTCATGCAAACTACTTCCATCCCTAACACTCAGCTTCCTTTGGTCCTCAGCAACACACCTTCCCCGGCCGAGCGCATCACACACCCAATCACGGCTGTTCACGAGCAGAAAAACACCGGCGGCTGTGCACGCCTGGTCATCAAAGCTCCGTTTTCAGCTGACGGCAACAACAGGTGACGTGTGCCTGGTTAGAGAAATCACTTACTCTGATTACGTAACCTGTAATCTGAGCGTGTTAATGTGCTTTCTGAATTATTGCTATTGTTGTGGCTTTGGGAAAGGTCAGCCGGGTGGAAGGAAGGTCAGCAATTAAATGTCGTTCTCGGTAGAGCGCAAATGTAGAACATGTAATACTGTCTTTCTGCTGGGCATCTGTCAGAAGATAAAGTTTGGGAAAAACCTCTGGTGTGGTTTCACGGAGGGGTGAGTTTAAATGTCGAATTTTAGGCGAAAATAACACATTATTTCTCTTACACATGAAATATGTTATTTGTTAGCAATACAACTGGCCAATTAAATACAATTTATAGCTTTAAAGACAATTCTCTGATTGGCAAAACCGTAGAATTACAACTTGGTGGTCCATCGCGTGACGTCATCAGGGCCCAAAGACTTTTGCCCATTGATTTACATTGTTTATATATATATATATATATATATATATATATATATATTAGGGCTGGGCACGTTAACGCGTTAAAAACGCCCAGTTCAGACCTGGGCATCTTACGGCTCTCCCAGTCCGGCCCGTGTGAGGTCAATCAAAAAAGAAAAATAAATAAATAAGATGCACATATATAAATATAATACAACGGCACTGCTTTTACTCTGAAGGCGGTTTACGTATGTGCACACGCTTCCACCGTCTCACAGACTGGCTTGTTGCCAACAGACTGAAGCACGTCTTGTTCTGTAGTTTCTGTTCTCAACGAGCAGCGGGTGCTGCCGCGAGCCGCCTCACAGAGCATTAATCGCGCATGCACAAAGCCGCCGCTGAGATACCTGTCCTTCACATCTCCACCTCATTCAACCAGACTTCAGTGCTCTTGTTCAAACCAACACAGACTGGACTTTTCTCACTGAGTAAGAACAACTGAACTGAACAAGATCAAAAGCACTGATTGCTTTTGTATAAAGTTAATCAATTGCTCTTTAACATACATCTTTAAGGTAAGCAACAAACTGAACATGGACAAAAGAAGGAGTGGCTTGTCCCTCACAGGGATCCTTACTACTGAACAGACTGTTTCCAACGCGTCGTCCAGTTCTCTTTACACATCTATGGTATTATAACTGATTTCACTGTATCAGTCCACCAGCTTTATGCCTCTTCTCCACTTGTGCTACTGTTACTTTTGGTTTTAGTGTCAAAGTCACATGATGGTGCCACACCTGATCGTCAGGTTCAGTGCAGATATTGGAGGATTTTTTTATTGACAGCAGCTCTGGAAATGAAGATGTGCCTGAAGCTACTGACGATAAGCACCCATGTTTTTGTGCCATTTATGAATCGGATCGTTTAAAATCAGAACTGGAGCACGAGAACGAGGAAGCTATAGCTCAGACTGAGACCAAAGTCAAGATACAATCCAACGAGTGATTTTCTGAGTCCAATTTTCAACTGTGGCCAAAGCTGAGGAGAAGAGATGCTATGACTTCCAATTGCTGATGGACGCTCAGAAACAGCTGAGGAACTCACCATCCATCCATCCGTTAACCGCTGAACAGTCCAGGAGTATTCGCAGTGTGCACAATCACGTTGCAATGAGCGGAAACAAGTGGCTGACTTGTGTGTACTGTCCTGACTAGTTTGAGTTTGGCAGGTGCTAGTGAGCTTTATGAAAGTACGGTGCAAACATGAAATATTACTACACTGAGAAATATTAATGAATTTAAGCAAGAAATATATATATATATATATATATATATATATATATATATATATATATATATAAATTAAAAAAATCGGAGAGGAGTAAGGCAGCGTCGTGTTTATAGTAGGACATGTACAATGCAGAAATTAAAACAAATCTACGTTAAGCAAACAAGCAGCAAAGCATGGCAACATTACAGAAGGCAAAACCAAAGATGCTTTATAAGAAAACACAACGCATTACAAGCTGCACCAATGTTTTGAAGTGGTTTATGCACTTCCTGTCTCCTATACGTGTGCG
The DNA here is from genome assembly GCA_038501785.1 of Myoxocephalus aenaeus. Classification (NCBI taxonomy): domain Eukaryota; kingdom Metazoa; phylum Chordata; class Actinopteri; order Perciformes; family Cottidae; genus Myoxocephalus; species Myoxocephalus aenaeus. Next base: position 569,089 of record JBAMJR010000260.1, read on the forward strand.
TGTTGCAGTGACTCGGTATGATGGCGGGTCTGACTGCTTTTTAAAGGTTAATTACTTTATTTTGGGGGTTTCTACTAGAACATGTTCACATGCGTCAATGTTAAAAAAAAAACACATAATTTTTTGTCATACCCTCTGTCTGAAATGCTCTGTTTTTAGCGCCTGTCTCTTTAATAGCCCAGTCTGCTCTGATTGGCTCGATGCAGCTTTGCAAAGGTAGTTCTCTAGCATGGATGTTATATTCTAATGAGTATGCATGTGATGTAGCAAGGGAATCCGAATCTGAATTGAATCACATGTTTTCTGATCTAAGCAGTCCATAAAAAAAACTGACTGAGTTTTGTTATTTTATAGTTCGTGGGTTGGTAAGAGACCAAGTGGTTGTACGGTATGTTATATGTGAGAAAATCATAGCATGAAAATATAAATTTTGGAATAAATCTAAAATTGTTCATTGAGAATTGCTTCAGTAGTTTTAAGAAGCAGAGAGTGACCTGATACATAATATTAATATTTTTGAGGAATACAAGTTACTCTTTTAAATTAAAAGAAAAACAACAACAAAAAGTATGCATACTTTATAATCTGAATGTCACTTTGTGGCTTTTTTTTTTTACTATATATATATATATATATATATATATATATATATACACACACACACTACCATTCAAAAGTTTGCGGTCACTTAAGCCTAATTCATGCTTCTCCGTCAGGTCGACGGCGTACCTACGCCGTCGACCTGACGCCGTCGTTGAGCATTCGAAGTTCTGCGTCGAGGGTCCGCGTTGCTCTGCAATTAACCGCCATGCCGCCAGGGGGGGGTGCCTGTGTGGCTGTGTTTTGCGCGATTTCTCGCCATGAGTTTAATGTCATTTTGCAGTCTTTGTAGTCCCTCGAAGAAAAGTTATAAAGGTGGTCGTATTTCCTGACCTCCTCGATGATTCGTTCTTCTGTTTGGTCCATTGTTACTACCGGTCTACAAGAACTTTAAAAATAGCGGTGTAGGAAGACAAACCGGAAAGAGCAACCGCCGGAAATTACGTTCTGAGCGGACCAATCACAGCGTTGCGGTCCGCGTCAACGCGACGCGTAGTTAGGATTTTTTGGAGGTGCGCGTCAGGCTACGGCGTAGGGGTCTGCGTCGACGCGTAAGCTACGGCGTAGGTACGCCGTCGACCTGACGGAGAAGCATGAATTAGGCTTTAGAAATGTCCTTATTTTTCCAAAAAAAGCACTGTTTTTTTCAATGAAGATAACATTAAATTAATCAGAAATACACTATACATTGTTAATGTGGTAAATGACTATACTAGGTGGAAACGTCTGGTTTTTAATGAAATATCTACATAGGTGTATAGAGGCCCATTTCCAGCAACTATCACACTCCAGTGTTCTAACGGTACATTGTGTTTGCTAATCGCATAGAAGACTAATGGATGATTAGAAAACCCTTGTGCAATTATGTTAGCACATCTTAAAACAGTTATGCTGGTGAGAGAAGCTATACAACTGGCCTTCCTTTGAGCTAGTTGAGTATCTGGAGCATCACATTTGTGGGTTCGATTATACTCTCAAAATGGCCAGAAAAAGAGAACTTTCATGTGAAACTCTGCAGTCTGTTCTTGTTCTTAGAAATGAAGGCTATTCCATGTGAGAAATTGCGAAGAAACTGAAAATGTGTCTGGGTGACCCCAAACTTTTGAACGGTAGTGTATATATTACTGTATCGTCAGTGTACATTTGGACAGAAGCTCCAATACATGCTGAAGGCAGATCATTGATAATATAATATATATATTATAATATATAAATTAAAGTTGAAAAGGAGCAGACCTAGAACAGAGCCCTGGGGCACGCCGACATTACCAGTGGCTGACACGATATCCATGATCCTTACACACTGATTTTTGTAAGAAGAATGTTGTGATGAATTGTGGTTTCAGAGGTTTGAACAGATGCAAAGTGGTTTCTGAGTGCAGTCAGAGGCCAGAACAGAAAAATCACTGGTGTTGTTTGGTTTGAAATACTGAAATATTGCAATATCTAGAACTTTTCCATCATGCAGAACATATAATGAGCATTTAATAAGCGCTTTCCAATACGCATGTTCACTTTCCCAGAACTAAAAACTGTTTCAGAGCAGCAAGAGTTAAATGTTGTTGTGCACAAAAGCCGTTTTTCCTTTAGTTTGTTCTGACCTGCATTTGACTGAAACCCGAGGAATGCACAGCTCGGCTTCTTGGTATGTCACAAACTGTCTATTTCAATGTATGGTGTAAAGCGATCGGATGTTAATCTACTCAGTATCCTCAAGTCAAGTTGGTTTTAGGGTCAAAGGCAACGAAGTGAAGCAGACGGCGCCCCGATGGCTCATCAGCTCGTTGACCTGTCCTCAATCACCCGCTTAATCATTTCTCAGTTTCACTGCATCCAAACTGATGAGTTAAGGTATAAGTTAAGTACTTTCACTGTCGCTCAGAAAGGAAAACACACAGTGAAAGGGTTACATTTCTATGATTAAAAACACAACTGCCAGACGGGACAACACTGTGGCAGCGACCTGTCAATCAGAAGTTAGCCCTGCCTTAAAGCATACCCTGCTTTATGGTCTGTTTGACTCTAAATGACCATAATTTACTAAATGAACCTCATGCTGTATTGAAGAAGACTTGAAACTAGAGATTGAGACATAAACTCATGTGTACAATGTTTACTGAGGGAATAAATAAAGTAGTCATGTTCTATAGACTTCTATACAACCAGAGGAGTCGCCCCCTGGTGGTCAACAGAGAGGATGCAGCTTTAACACATGAAGCATAGACTTCTATACAACCAGAGGAGTCGCCCCCTGGTGGTCAACAGAGAGAATGCAGCGTTAACACATGAAGCATATACTTCTATACAACCAGAGGAGTTGCCCCCCTGGTGGTCAACAGAGAGAATGCAGCTTTAACACATGAAGCATATACTTCTATACAACCAGAGGAGTCGCCCCCTGGTGGTCAGGAGAGAGAATGCAGATTTAACACATGAAGCATGGTATTTGACAAACTTCAACGTGCCCCACTTAAGATACTTTCACCCAATTTAGAGTCAGTGCTATTAGACATTGCATAATGTGTAAACTCACGTTATGTTTTTCCCCTCTTTCAGATTGAAAAGAGAAATGCCTCTGACAGAAGGATCTGGTCGCAAGATTGCCAGGTATGACGCACGTCTGTTTTTTTTGTTTTGTTATTTAGTCCAATTAGAACGATAACAGGGGCTAGAAAGGAGGATCTTATAGCGGAGATTAAAGCATCATGGATTTAGAGGCACATGGTCAACATTTTAATCACACTATTGTTTGCAGTATCTAGGAGGATGGGCCGCTTCCATGTATTTTACTAAATCCAATTTAATCCATTCTTATCCCTCAGAATCAGGAAATTCATAAGATTATTTCGCCTGTGCTGCATAAACTCATAAACACCCGGCTACGATGCGCAAAATCTGTCAGGTGTTCACGACATTATCAGTAAAACCTTGATTAGTAGCTAAATAGCAACGGTGAGTTGAAAGTATTGGTTAATGTAGCTGACAGCAGCCACATGTTCAAACACAGTACAATTACACTACAAAACCTCTACACTCAAGGCTGTATTATCATCAACTGGGTAAAGTTGTACTGCATGTAAAAAGAAAATTGTTATTTGTACAATTGTCAACTTATTGTCAATTGTCATACTTATTACCTTATTATAAGGGACTCCTCTGGTTGTATAGAAGTGTATGAGAAATTACTCTACTACTAATTCTCTATACTGACCACCAGGGGGCGACTCCTCTGGCTGTATAGAAATATATGCTTCATGTGTTAAAGCTGCATTATCTCTACTGACCACCAGGGGGCGACGACACTGGTTGTATAGAAGTCTATAGAAAATTACTCTACTTCTCTCTTGATTTATTCCCTCAGTAAACATTGTAAACATGAGTTCATGGTCTCAATCTCTAGTTTCAAGTCTTCTTCAATACAGCATGATCTTGGTCCATCTATAGTCAAACAGACCATAAAGCAGGGTATGCTTTAGGGCGGGGTTTACTGTGATTGACAGGATGCTGCTGCTACCAGACGTATATGTGAGGCTACAGAGGAACGCCACCACGGTCACATGACCGTCACATTCACATCACCACCGCTAAACTGAAGGAGGACTAGTGTTCTCGTGAGGATGTTTAGTCGTCTCATTTAGATGTAATTTATGTCCTAGAACAAAACTTTACAGCATCGAACCAAAAACACATTTTAAATAACACATTGGCTTTGAGACGAGGGAACCGTAAGTGAGAAGAAAAAAAGTCCTGGTTTCTAGGACTAATTCCTGCAGCACTCTATAACACTGAATCCCTCATCTGTTTTACTGACGCATAACTTAATATGTGGCGCTTAAAAAATTAACTCTTTCATTTTTGTTTTCCAAACATTTCCATCAGTCCCATTTTCAAGAGGAGTCAGGATGTAACTAAAATCTGGGGTCCGAAGTCAGAGCAGCTGCTGAGGATAGACGACCACGACTTCACAATGCGACCCGGATTCGGAGGTAAGGAGGTTCTTCTTTCTTATATAAATGAATCGCTGTCAACTCTCCTGAAAGATGTAATTCATTCATTAGCCACATCAAGTGTTCTTTTTGACTTTACACTAAACCCCAGCCCAGATCATATGTGACCGGTGCTGCCTTGTAGAGATGACATAACGGAGTGGGATTATGCCTAATCCACACTGCTGTGGACCAGTGATTAATTACCAAGCAGCCAAAGTCTATAGCTTTAGGTTTCAATAACTCCCATTTTAATCTGCCACACTGCTCAAAGCAGAAATCTGTATGCTTTTTAAATTCTCCCACTTACATTTGATAACTCTCACCTGGAGTTCTTGGAAAGCATTTACTAATTTTTTTATTGTTGTTAATTACTCAGTCTCATTAGTTACTGGAGGTTTCCTGTGTTGATATCGTAAGTGCATACTGTGAGTGCAACAGATATTTCCAAGCTGCAGTTTGTCGTTCTGTCTGACAGCTGGTTGGATTTACCCAATCAGCTTGTTTGTCATGCAGCACCGCACAGCGTGTTGTGGTTGTTCCCTGTGTGAACTGGGAACACCTTTCCTGGTAGATCCACAGAGACATATTTAATCTCTGCAGAAGTTTAAACTCATCGATGTGTTTCTCTTTGTCACATGGCTGCGCGAGTCTCACCGTTGTCACCAATAAAAACATTATTAATACAGATGAGGCTGGTGATAAAAACCTACTTTTCTGTTTGTTTCTGATACTTTCTGTTGGTTGGTTCAGTGTCCTTTAACGCAGGAAAACTCCTGATTTGCCCGAGGGCCACTTTTGCAAAATTACCCGAAATCTGAATTTTTGGGGATTAAAATGTTTAATTTGCAAAGTCGACAAATTGTTTCCTTTTCTTTTTTTCTAATATTTATATCATATATATCTGACAGTTCAAAAACCTAACTGCATGAGTTTCAGAGTTTTCATCGCATTAACATTGTCAAATGAAGCCGGCCACAGTTTCATAATGACTGGTTATAATTAACTGGTGGGGTCCGTGCAGTAAATAAATTACTAAATGAGACATGTGTGTCTAGAGTAACTCATAGTTTGGTTGAGTTTAGACACAAATGACTTGGTTTGAGTAAAGGCCTCAGTATGCTCCAAATAAAGAGCTTCTCAGATCGTCCAACTACATTTGAAATCTTTCCAGCTATGAAAGACTGTTTTTGTAACTTTTCCACAATCGGAATCGGCAGTTCAGACCTTTAAGAAACGGCTGCATCTCTGGTAAATAGTAAAAAACAACCAGAGTCCTGAACACGTTAAGTGAATAAACAACATTAACAAAAGCAACAAAAATAACAACAGATGAAAGAAAACAGCATGCACTATAATGTCAAACAGGATTAGAGTACTCTTTCCGCTCCCTTCTGTGACATTGTTTGGGAAATCTGCACCCGACTGCTTTGATGGGGATTTGGATGAAAGTCGGTATTTGAAGCAAAAGCATAAAAAGGAGTCACAACCTTGCAAATAAACATAGATAATCCTGACAGTTCCACCGGGGCCACATCTGCACTCCCTGACTCTGACAGGGAGAGTTTTTGCAGTTTGCTGCCTTTTGTAAAATGTTTAACTGTTGCAAGGCAACCTCCGAATGAGCGCTAACGTTATAGCGCTAGCTGCACAAACTGTACGGTACCTAGTTAATAGAAAGAAAAGAAACATGCACTTTTATTAATCCCCTTGGGGAAATTCTTCTCTGCATTTGAACCATCCCTGGATAGGGAGCAGTGGGCAGCCCTGTGAGGCACCCAGGGAGCAGTTAAGGGTTCAGTGTCTTGCTCAGGGACACTTCGACATGTGAGCTATGGGGGGACTGGGGATCAAGCCGGCTGCCTTGTGGTTGCGGGCCAACCACTCATCCCCCTGAGCTACAGCCGCCCCAATAGTGCCAATTAAAAAAAAAAAAAAACCTAAAATCTTAAGTGGCGCCTTAATTTGCCTTCTTGATCTGTTCTGATCAACTTTACGTCGCCATAATGAGGAGAAAAGACTAATGATGTCGGGCGCTTTTTCGCTGTGAGTTGAATTTTGAGCGGGAAAAGTCGCTCAGCAATAAAAAGAAAAAGCAGTGAGCGAACGCTACACTCTCATGAAAACAAATACAAAACGCTGCCAAACTATTACTACTGTAACTATTTCTTGCCAGTGGCAGTGAGTATGTGCATTCTCTCACCCACCTGGTTTCATGCACTTTTTTTATTCGCGCTTTAAAAACATTGGAGTGGAATTGGAGCTTTCTGAATGAAACTTCAGAATGCTGTTAATGGACGGAGAGAGGTGTTACATTCGGAATACGGAGAATCATGGGTGATGCATGACCCAAGCAATAGTCCTGGTCTGTTTACCAAAAGACGGTGCCGGGCCACGGTGGACTTAAGTGAGAGGTTGGAGAAGCTGAGGAATAGGCACTGACCTGGGATTAAGTTTCCTGAACCCAAATTTCATTCCAAAAAAATTAGGAAAAGGCAGAGTTAATGGAAAATGTTACACAAGACAGATTTGTGGACAAAAAGCTACTGTTTCAGTTGCAGAATAATGATCAAATATGACCAAAAACAAAAAGTTTCCTGGAGGAATTCTTGCATGTATTGCTCAAGAACTTGAGTTGTATTTTAGAAAGGGAAACATTTTCATGGCAGATTTTATTTGTAGCGCTAAAGTAGAAACGTTGTAACCAGTTCATATTTGACTGGAGCTCTTAACGACGCCATCTTGCCAAATCTGTCTGATCTGAAACGGTCCACTGTTGAATTCAACCCACGTGTCAACACTACTGTGAATTAAAGCTGGATATTTCTCTAAAGGGCCTGCGGTCCCTGTTGGAGTGGATGTCCAGGTGGAAAGTTTGGACGCTATCTCAGAGGTCGACATGGTATGTCTGGAACGAACCGTGAGTAGGAAAATGCTGTTTGGTTGAGATAACAACGTAACGGACACGTCTATCCTTGTTCAAGGACTTTACTATGACGCTGTATTTGAGGCACTACTGGAAAGATGAACGTCTGTCCTTCAGAAGCAACAACAACCTGAGCATGACCTTCGACGGCCGCCTGGTGAAGAAAATCTGGGTGCCGGACATGTTTTTCGTCCACTCTAAGAAGTCCTTCACCCACGACACCACCACCGAAAACGTCATGCTGCGAGTTTACCCGGATGGCAAAGTCCTCTACAGCCTGCGGTAAACCGGACCCGACACTCGACACACACAGTGTGAAACAACTGAAAGTGGCTGTTAGCTGGAAAGTAATAGTTTAACATGTGGGGACACCCACTCATTTGCTTCCTTTCCAAGTGTACTATGTCTTGCCCCATTTTAATGTACTTTTCCAATTTACGCATTAAAGAAAACATGGAAATGCCGTAATTTCTAAAAGACAAAATATCGCAAAAAGGTTTTTGCACCTGACTGGAGATTTTGCGCCACAAATTCTCGATGCTCCCAACTCCTCATATCCACATAATGCTAGTAGATGGAACTTAATTCACTTAATGCACAACATTCAACTGGGACTAGTATTATCAAAAGAACCATTTGCGTAATGGTTGAGAAAACAAAATACCTTGCAAAAGATGCCAATTTGCCATGGAGGGATATTATCACCTCCATCACAGATTCACACGGGATTAAGATTATTATCATTAAATTATTACAAATTACTAGAGGTCTCCCAGTAATACTAGTCCCGTGTGAATAGGGCTCAGGTAAACAAGACGCATTATTTTAATAAGTTAATTTGCCTTTTCTTCACGTTTGTAATTAAGGTATTTGTGGATTCCCGGTCAAACCTCAGTAGTTACTTGTTAGTTTGTTATGATGCTACTTTACTTGATACGAGGGGAACCAAAAATAACAAGTAATGGGGAAATAATCCTCCTACTGATTAAAAGAATAGTATGTTATTAGTTTCGAGCTGCTCAGCAACAGATTCAGTCTTAATACGGATTTAGATTCACAGAGGGATTAAATATAATGTACTGTGTCATAAACACAGTGTATTCTATTTACTATATAATCCATGGCTGAGAGTTATTCAGGAATGAATTACCGGTTCATTATTAACCAATTTAGCCTCATTTGGACAGGATTATTATTACAATGTTACATTATTACAGGGGGAGGCTTAATATTATTTCAATATTAATATTATTAGCACAGGTAACTATTTATATGTAATTTAATTATTATTATTAGTTTAGTACAATCATTTTGACTGTGCACTTTATGTTTCAAACTCAGATACACTTTTAAAATGCCAGCCGGACAGCCGGACCAGTGAGATGGACACCAAACAGTCAGGGGAATAACTGGGGTGTGATTTTATTTTATTTTTTTAATCGTATGCTTTCCCATCCTGCCCAGCAGGTGATATTGAAGTCGCCCAACCTTCCAGTAAGAATTAAATCCAGTAGGAATGGATCTTTAAAGTCTGATTTGGTCTTCATTCAAAGGCCTTTTTGACATGTGACAGTAGGAAAAGCACAGGTGTAAATAATCGCATTATGGCTGAGTTTTTGCAAGTGATTTGGTTCTGTTGGCTCCATCAGATTGTGACCTTCATCACGCAACATAACTGTAGTCACGGTGACGTCACTCCGTTGGTTTGTGGACCGCCGTTGTGAAGTCTCGAGTTCAGCGATTTCGCCGTCGCCATCTTGAATACCGCCATGTCGCTATGTTGATTTTTTTGCAACCAATGAATGAAAGTGACCATATTTGGAATGCAGAGGAGTGACGTAGATACGTCGTATACGTCTCTGGTAGCGGCAGCAACCTGTCAATCAAAGTAAGACCCGCCCCTAAAGCATCCCCTGCTTTATGGTCTGTTTGACTCTAAATGACCATAATTTACTAAATGAACATCATGCTGTATTGAAGAAGACTTGAAACTAGAGATTGAGACATAAACTCATGTTTACAATGTTTACAGAGGGAATGCATCAAGAGAGAAGTAGAGTAATTTATATAGACTTCTATACAACCAGAGGAGTCACATCCTGGTGGTCAGGAGAGAGAATGCAGCTTTAACCCATGAAGCATAGACATCTATACAAACAGAGGAGTCGCCCCCTGCTGGTTAGTAGAGATAATGCAGGTTTAAGACACTTCTGCATTGGCTTCACTCGGCAGAACCGGAGGTTGCCGCCTGGTTAAAAGCTCCTTCATCCAGCTGAGGGGGTTCAACATCTGATCATGATAGAGTAGAGGGTTTTTTAAGGGCACGCACGACTGGGAACAGCACACGCCGGAGAGATTATAGATCTCGTCTGGCCTGGGAGCGTCTCTGGAATCCCCAGGAAGAGCTGGAAAGCGTTGCTTGGGAGAGGAATATCTAGAGTACGACGCTTAAGCCCACTGCCACGGCGACCCAAATAGGAGGAAGATCATGGATGGATGAAGTTTCAGGGTCCTGGTATTGTTCACACTGGTCATGGGACACATTGCTCATGTTTTTAGTTACACCTGTGTTTTTCCTTCTGTGACTGGCATAGTTGCACATTATAGTGATATTGTCATATGAAACCAGATATCGCCTTAGATTTTGAATATGGTAATATTGTCTTCTGGTTTTAAAAGATTACAGTAAAGTCATGTTATTTTATGAATTTACGCGACTGTTTTAGCGGTTCTATTATTTTAGGTCACTTAGGTTATACTAGGTCACATCAACAATATTGATTTTATCTATTTTTTTAAATATCATTCTTTAAATAAGTCCACCAATATAACATTTTATTAAAGTACGACAGACTTTAAATTACATTTTAGATTATTTATTTTTTTAGATAGTTTTGTGAATTAGATTTAACTTTATTGTCACGTAGAATAACTAGGACAGCAAAAGGTAGTTCAGCATCTGACCAGAAGTGCAAAAAGAAGCAGTAAACGTGCAGTGCAATGTTCTAGATAAATAGCAGTATAAATATAAATAACAGATAAATAATTAATAATTTAAAAATTTAAAATAACAGTATGAAAAAAAACTAAAACGTTACGTAGCCATGCTAATAAAAACGAACACTACAGTTTCATATTATGCCTTTATAGATATTCTTCGTACACGTGATGCCCCTGAAGTGGGGCAGGTTAGGATGTTAGTGGGTGTTCAGGGATGTAACTGCTGTTGGCGGTCCTGCAAAGATAAAGTGGCACCAGCTGCCACGGTACAAGATGTGTATTTAAGGGGATAACGTTCTGCCAATTACGGCCGCTAATGCCGCCGAGCAAGGCCTCGTAATTGTGCCGAGCGATAGGAAGCTCGGGGCCAAGATAGTTGATTTTGTAATCCACATAACAGAGCCCCGGCACAGATTTACAGCTGGCCATCTGCCTCCTGTTGTGACCAATCGTGGCACCGCAGGAACAACCCAAATTCAGAATGATGACATCAACATCTGCAAATCAGCATTCACTATTGATAGCGGTCATCATAGTACTATCTGGTAAACGAGGGAAGAGTAGGTGGATGGTAAGTGGTAGATATAAGCGTCCTCATCTCATGGTCGGGGGTTAATCTGTGTGTGGTTGGTGCTGGTTGGAGATTTCCCAGAATAAAGGCAGATTGGCGGGTGAGGATGCAGTATCTTGTCCCATGAGCTGGATTATGTATTTTCATTTATCATTGTGTGCCGGAAACCAAATCTATGCTGACCCACCTCAGTGTGTGCTTGTGGGTATGGAGGGGTACAGTTCTGCTAAAGGTTCAACGTGGGCCTATGCAGAAAAGTCATCAGCCTCTATTTACAGTTTTTATTATCAGACCACTTGAAAAAAAACAGCTAAAACTCCTTTTCCGTTGCAATAAGAAGTCACAAACACGGTCGGAAAAACTGGGTTTAGTAAACTCGAAAATGTTAATTACTTATTTTTCTTTTATATCTGTTACTTAATCAGTCTCTTTTTTTAAACTCTCCAACCAGAATCGGTGTTTGTTGGAACAGTGGAAAGACCAATGCTTTGTCTTAAAATTAAGTGTTTTTTTACATTGGCTTAAAATTAAGTGTTTTTTACATTAATCAGAGATGTAGAATTACTTTTTCTGTCAATGGAGTCTAATGGATTTCTTTTCACATCTAACCGGGTGAATTAAGGGTTTCTTTGGACTGAACCAGTTGGTGATTGTTGGAACAGTGGAACGACTAACCAAGTGGTTTTGATGAGTATTACTTTGTTTCTGTCAAGTTGGAATGAAGTGTGTTTTACAAGGTCAAATGACTGTTTCTCACAATGGAGTCTTGTGGCTTTGAGGAAAGAGCACTGTAGTTTTGTACCTAAATAAATTATAATAATCGTCCAAATCCCTGTTGATTTTATTTATTATTTATTCACTTCAACCAACACCGGCACCGCACCGGAAAAAAGGGGCAAAAAATGCTGATAAACACTCGAGACTACATCCCATGAATAAATGCAGATTGTAACCTCTCCAACTAAAGACAAAGAAAAAAAACTAGATTAACACTGAAATAATGATTCATGTGGTGACATTTGTTCCATACATCACCACAGCTTTGTTTTGTCATTGCAGGGTGACAGTCACATCCATGTGTAGCATGGACCTGAGTCGCTTCCCGCTCGATACACAGACATGCTCTTTGGAGATAGAGAGCTGTAAGTGACGTGATGTGATCAAACTCGATGTGGCTTTTCCCCTCCTCTCAGGTCATTCCTGCGACTTCTGTAGAAAAGTCTTGTCGTAGCTGCAGAAGCAGTGAGATATTTATCCTTCTGTCATGTTTATGTAAAATCAAGAAAATGTTGTTTCACATTTATTAAAAGGCGGTGGAGGTTTGTGCAAAAGATCCGTCGTTTATGCTCTTTGTCTCTCCAGATGCGTACACAGATGATGACCTGATGCTGTACTGGAAGGAAGGGAACAGGTCACTCAACACAGACGAGAGGATTTCTCTCTCGCAGTTCCTCATCCAGGAGTTTCACACCACCACCAGGCTGGCCTTCTACAGCAGCACGGGTACCGACAGGAAGCGCGCTGTCTTTTCATTTCAGGCCTGCAGTCACTTGGGTCTGTGTGACCTCTCACATTTTCTCCTCCCCAGGCTGGTACAACCGTCTGTACATCAACTTCACTCTGCGGCGTCACGTCTTCTTTTTCCTGCTGCAGACCTACTTCCCCGCCACTCTGATGGTCATGCTGTCCTGGGTGTCCTTCTGGATCGACCGCAGGGCCGTACCTGCCAGGGTGCCACTAGGTAAAGATTGGTTTACACTCCAGAGGGCGTACAAACAAGACGGACTGTGAGGAATCAAAAAGACAACGAGTGAAACCCAGAGATTTGCCCAAAGACTGCAGAAACCAAGGAGGAAGGAACTGTATGGACTACTTTATTGCCTTTGTACAAACCCTTTACAGAAAGAAGTCAAGTGTTAAATGCTTTATAAGGAAACAAAAGTTGAATATTCTGTAAACAATTTGGTTGTGGCGGCAAAATATATACTGAAATTAAGATTTTTAAGACTTCCTGTTTCTAAAGCGTATAAAAGTGAATTGTCCTTCTTTGTATCATCACTAGACATGTAAACAGTGTAAAACCTTTGTTAGCTAATCGGTGCGGTGGCTAGTTTGGTGATTTCTGGCTTAGTTCTTTGTTCTAGCTACTGAAAATGTTTCACATTAGAATTTTTCCCTCAAAGCTCACAGATGATTAAGATTAAAAAAATATATATAATATTTAAAGGTGCTATGAACAACATTGGGAGCGAATGCTGAGCCGGCGGCTCACAGCTAACGGTGCTAACAGCGAAAACTGATGCTACGTTCACACCAAAAGTTTACTTGCTCCACTTTATGTGGTTAATTCGCGTCATTCACTTTTTTCGCGGAGGAAAGGGGGCGAGGCTTATCTCCGTGGCCTTTCTCCGTAAAAACTGTTACCATTTCCCCCATCAACCATTGAAATAACCACTAGTTCTGCTCGATACTTGTTGTGGAAGTCCCACAAAGGTCGAAACATCAAACACCATCGTGTCTGGGTTCATATTATTATCCGAAGTCGCACACAGCTCCGACTCCTCCAGGAAGAGCATCTGAATGATGGCCGCTTCCAGCACTTCTTCGGACGGACCAGCAGCAGTTTGATTCAGCAACGGCAGGACGGCAGTGATGACGGGCGGAGCTTCTCAACGCTGATTGGCTTTCGCAAGTCAGAGTCACGCGAATTTTTCGCCCCAGTTGAAATATTTATTTCGTACCGCGTTATCCGTATAATTCGCACCATTCACGTTGTTCGCAACCATTCGCGTCTGTGCATTGATTTTGCATGCAATCTACTCGCACGAAAAATTTGCAACACTTTTGGTGAGAACGCAGCATGAGGCAACTGACCGGGCTAACGGTGTTTTCCTGAGAGGGAACCGTGGGGGTCTGTGCTTCTGTTATGGACGCCAAACTCAAATTTGAGTTGACGTGTAAAATGTTGATACATGTATGTTAGAGATTAGGATTAGTTATAGCGGTTTGCATAAACTGTTTTGAAAGAGGGAGGGACGAAAGCTGCCTCCATATAAATCACATAACTAAACTTAAATCCATCATCAACACTACACATTGCACATGTATGTTGGTCTTGGGGGGTTTAGTTACTCTCTAAACACGCTTCAACTTCTGCTTCATTGTGACTTTAATATGTGCAGTCCCACAACATCCACCATCTTTAGCGATTGGTAACTGTTTAAACTTGACTCCAGTTTTGTCAATTAAAATGTGTATTTGTCCATATTTGTACATGCATGACACCACGATTGTATTCAGAGGAAGTAAGTGTCCGTGTCTTAAACAAAAGGGAATAGCGCTCCACTCTCAGACAAATGTTTATCACTTCAACGTCAGACATGAGACCGGGTTTCACCGTCTCCGCACTTGTTGTCCTGCTTCAGGTATAACCACGGTGCTCACCATGTCCACCATCATCACCGGAGTCAACGCCTCCATGCCCAGGGTGTCCTACATCAAAGCTGTGGACATTTACCTCTGGGTCAGCTTCGTCTTCGTGTTCCTGTCAGTGATAGAGTATGCCGCGGTCAACTACCTGTCGACTCTACAGGAGCGCAAGGAGAGGGTCCTCCGAGAGCGGGTGAGTGTTTAAAAGCACCGTGTGTCTTTAACCTTGGCTTGCCAGGGCCCTATTCTTCGTACCTGGCTGACTGAGTTAGCTGGCTAATTTTCAAGATAAGATGACGTAGGTCAGGCTTTTCGGTTCCTCAAAGCAAGTTTAGAAAAATCACCATAGAAACACAGCCAAAAATGTAGACCTGCGCCCGCGCAGGCTAACTGAAATTTACTGGATAAGTTGACCACTCCCACCGGACAAAAAAGGCAGCTCCCTTTCTCATTGATGAAGGAGCGATATTAGTTATATTAGTTTTATAGGGAGAGAGTTCTTCCAGATCGCCAAGATCCGTTCTCACATCATCATGACTTCCTGTACAAGCGCTATCTATTCTGCCGACAAGGAATCACTTATTTACGAGAGCTTCTCGAGCCGTGGACATTGATCACCACACGCCCATTGCCCGTCTCACAGACTGTATAGACTATCAGCCGCTGCATGGCGTGCTGTTCTTAAGTTTATTTAGCGCTTAAGAAACTTATGGATGTGTTGAAAGCATAATTATATGACAGTGTTATTATTAGACCATACATATCATTATTGTAGAACATGATTATGGTGGACTCGTGATGAGAATACAGAGAATAATACACAATTTATTTTCACTACTTCAATTTTAAATAAATAACTTTTAAATAAATAAAAAATGATGGGCAGTAAACAAAATTTACCAAATTGAAGTGAAACTGTACAATTTTAAGTACTGTGATCTTTTTTCGTACAGCCTTGCGGTGGTCACTGCTCCGCAAAATACCTTTATTCCAGTAATCTATTGTCTTTTTCATTGTTAAAATCAAATTTTCTCCAAAGCAAGATTAAATAATGAAAACAACCTGCACGGTGTCAGTTTGAATTCCAAGATTATTTGGATTATTAAGAAGTTTGTATTAAGATGTAGTGTTGTACCTTTTGTCTACTTGCAGCTGCCATGCACCTGTGGTTTGGCCCATCCTGGCGTGATGTCGGCCGGCTACAGTGACGTGGATTTCAACACGACGGGGAACTACGGCATGCCGGAGGAGAACGGGATGAAGCGGGAGAGGATGCTGGTGCAGATGGCGATGGAGAGCGACCAGGTCACCGGCCACGTCGGTTCCACCGCCTACAGCAACGTCTGGATCGACACGCACATCATAGACAAGTACGCCCGGGTCCTCTTTCCTGGATCGTACTTCCTCTTCAACCTCATCTACTGGTCGATCTACTGCTAGCACAGACAGGACTCGAGCAGACTTAACCCAGCTGTGAGCGGAAGTGTGAAAAATCTGCCTCCCTGTTTGTCAAAGTGGTTTACAGATGCACGTTGTGCGTTAAACTTGCAGATTTGGGCTTTTCTTTTGTCTTCAAATTTGAAAAAAGAAGATGGAACTCGGGCTTAGCTCAACAACGTGATATGCAATATTATTGCCTTTTTTTCTTCTTTTTTGTTTTTTACAAATTACTTAGTTTATCCTGATTTTAGGTTTATTATCTGGCTATTATTATGTATATTGTTGCTTTTTAAATGACAAAGATGACAGTTTTACTAATTAGTTTAATGAGTTAAATACTAGTTTGTTTAATGCAGAACAGAGCAGGGATGTGTAGCGAAATATCTGCAGAAGTAAAAATGTCGGCACAAGCTCGAGTACTTCCCTCCTCCATTGTGATTGGACGACTGGGTAAAAAGTTACAGTGACAAGCGCAGCTTTTTACCCAAAAGATGAAAAAAACATTTAACTCTCACGCCTCGTCTCGCTGCTGGCTTTTGTAGTGTAGTATAAATACTCTTAAAGCTTAAAACATAGTGGTTGTGGCAGTTGCTCGCCGTCTTTTGTGGTTGTTTTTCAATATTGTGGTTATCGGGACATCCCTGGATGCAACGGTCCAATTCAAAGGGACTCGGAACCCACCAACGCATTCTACTTCACCTCGGGTCTCGGGTCTCGACTGAACAGAACCACCTCAGAGGACGCTTGTCGGTGGGCAGCTGTGTCTGGAAATGTTGAAAGTAAGAGGTTGTTGTCTGCCGGTTGTTAATCAGGGTTTTCCCAACTTGTTCAGGGCTTCCAAAACGTTTTAATCAAGGGCTAAAAACTCATTGTAGGCAGTACATTAATAAATAGTTTAGACTTATTTTTCTGGCCTACGGTCCATTTGGTTTTGGTTTAGCTGCTGTTTATTTATTTTTATTAAACAACAGGTCCATCTTTCTCTCCAAGGGCCCTATTTTAATTAAGCAAATGGAAAGACGCTTCTTCAGGAAATCCTATTGTTGTCTGGATGACAACATGTGTTTTTTTCACATATTAAAATGGTCTGAAATCCCATATGAGGACATTTTTTATTACTTTGTAGTCTCTGGTGTAGATGGCTCCAATACGAGGAACTACAAAAGTACCAAAGCTGAAAAGGTCCACAAAGAAAGTTGAAATTTCTAAATATAAGTTGCTCGAAAGAGCCAAACCTTCTGTCTGCTAGCAAGATAGCTAGCTCACCAAATTGGTGGTTCTTGATTTAATTTATTATTATTTTTGAATAATGGCAAGAGGTTAAAAAATTAGGTTTTCTAGAGGGACTCTGGTGCTCGGAAACACTACCGCCTTTGTCCACAGGGGCCGGCAGAATCCACACAAAATAAAAGTTCCTTGCAGTTGCTTTAATCTTTTAAAACTGTCTTTTTGAGCAGGTAAAGGATGATAAAGCCAACAACGCTAAGTAAAGGAAGCTTCCCTTCCACTCTAAAATGGAAGATAAAAAAATAATAATTATGCAATGCAGAAGCACCCTGGTTCAGCTAAAGAATGAGGTCAATAAAAAGATAAAATGTTTGTTCGTCCTTCACATATCTGAAGAACTGCTCCTGTCGAATTTGGTGAAATTTAGACTCCAATATCAACAACAAACCGGCATTGCACTATAGTGCAAGGGTGATAGAAATAAATAATGAAAAAATGTTTGGTCAAGCCGTTTACATGGTCTCATCAATCTGACGCCATTTCAGACATAATTCTGCTGTATTTTACGTTATATTTATATCTTAAAATGTGACACAGGAGTATTTGCTCTGTGATTAAATACTGGATTATTTTCAAGTCGGAAAATAGGATAAATAACGCATAAATGGCCAGAATACTGAGTTAAATAAAGGTGTGTGTTTATTATGTAGCAGCATGGGCCCTGTTCTTCATATCCAGATTTGGATGTTGGTGAGTTTTGAGTTGGGACTTATGCAAATCATTTTGCCCAAACCTGCAAAAGTGTAAGAGGTTTTAGGGGTGAACTCCATATATGAAGTATTGTAGTTTTCAAATACAAATGGCTCGGTTTCTTCTATTTATAATGAAAGAGAGTTGATATAAATGGGACTTTAGAAGAGAACATGCAGTCCATTGATAAACTATTATCATCAATTGTTGAGCGATAACATTTCTATTTACAATTAACACTTAAAATGATGAAGACGCTTCCAAACAACACGATAGTCCAAAATGTAAACCACACTTTGGGGCTTCAGTTTTACCTCTTCACTAAAGATTGAATGAATCTGAATTATGACTATTATTATTCTGTCACGGGTAGAACTGTACTTGTGTAGAGGACAGCTGCTGGTGCTGTGTGCTAACTGTGGAGCAGTTGTTTTGTGGCATGATTTGAATTTAAAGCACCCCACAAGGAGGTGCACTACAACACGTATTTGTTCTGTTTTTAGTTGTTAAAGTCGAGGGCGAGTTTGCATTCAAACAGCAGCTGTTTGCGCTGTAAACTGTGTTTTTATTTCAGTCACATCTTCGGGGTTTCATGGTTATATGTCGTTGTTTTATCATTTGACCTGTTTCTTGATATGCTTGAACTGACACTTAATCCTAGTCACATACAGTATCAGACAGAGATTGGAGCTTTTTTTTCTACTCTTCTCATGTGAAATCACCTAATTGGTAAGTCGTACAGAAGTCTTGATTAAAATGTTTTTTTTCTTAGAGTAGTTGTTCTCAGACTGTTTACTGAATAAAACACAACTGGCTTGACTAAGACAGACCTGATTGCAATGCAGGTCAGCAGAACATCCGGCATATTGGAGTCAAATGAGGTCCATTTGACCAACAGGCCAAATTATTTTGTACGAGGCTGGTTTTGAAAAGCGTCCTTCTGTTGCTTTTTTTTATAGCTTATGTAATGTCTGCTGTGACATCTGTCGTGGCTTATGTCAAATTTAAGACAAAGCTGAAACCGGCAGACATGGCAGACATAAACCGAGAGCTTAGTAAAATTATTGTAAACAATGAAAATTGAAAACAACAATCTCCATTCACTGTTTAAAAAAAAAAAAAGAAAACGGATTAATGATTTGACCATGACATTAAAAAGGTCTGTTAGGATACAGTTGTGATGAAAGAGACTATCATTTGGTAATCATAGTGTAGTGGCTACATTTAGATTCTTGTAAATGTAGAATTCTAGTTTATTACAACTTATAATTTATTTTATTTTATTTTGTCATGTCTGTGGCATTTTCTACAGATATAGACACAGCTTGTCTTGGAAAAATAATTTTCCAAGTCGGCACACAAGCTAAATTAATTAATAAAAAAATACAACCTCTACACCACAGATGAATATAAGAAGCCACACACACAATACTGTGTAACAGTATTTGCTTCTGAGAAATGCCAAATGAAAGATGAAGAAGAAAGGATGAAGTGCAATAAATAATTCATTAAAATTAATACTTCTTCATTAAATGTCCTTTATAAATCATTTTTCCTCCACAGGCCTGGTCAGGTTTGCTTTGACCACGCCTCCGTCTCTTTGCCCCCTCAGACCGGCCACGTAGATCTGAGGTTTGGGCACGGCGCTTGCGCCATCTCGCTTGCTCTGACAGGCCGCGTCCTTGGGCAGCCAGGTCTGAGTGACGTTTTCCCGCCTCATGTGGCTCATATCCGTCTGCACTGAGTGCGTCAGCTTGGTCCTGAGATCAGCCTGCAATTATGACGTGAAAATAAATACAGACCTCTTTTAACTGAATGCCTTCCCCAAAAAACTTGACAATGATTAATTCCCGTGACAAATAAATCGCATGCAGTGACTTCTGGCTCACCAGTTTGATGGCTTTTCTCCGCAGCTCCCACTCGTTCCACTCGTACGACCTGACGACGTTCGTCTCCACCGGGTGGACGTCGGTCTGCGTGCCGCTCTCGCACCTGGTGACGGGCTTCACCAGTAAACTCTCTCCTGGCTGAAGCTGCAAAAGAAACACAACATGGCAACAACTCAGTGTGGATCAAACTCCCAGTGAAGCGATGCTGTCAGCCACAGTGTCGTTCTCTAGGCTACCACCAGGTTGAGGAACATAAATAAACAAAGTAAAGCATTTCAAACCCGACATGGAGTGCTTTCAGCTATCTTCACACATACATCAGACTATGGGACTCTGAGGACACTCAGCATGGGAGAGGCAGCTAACCTCCGAGTAAGGACCGACGCAGGAAAACTGCTGGTTGAGTCTGAGCAGCTGAATGAGTTCAGGGGAGCGCTTGGCTTGCTCTGCGACCTCAGCAATGAAGTCGCCTGGACTGGCGGCAAATTTCAGGGCGGCTTCTTTGGAACTAAAAACGTAAAGTTTCTCCTTGTGTTTCAAGACTCCGATGTGTGGATTACCTGCAACAGAGGTGTCAAATATTCCAAAATGGGAGGACTTCAAGGCACAGGAGGCCAGATTAAGGATGCTGATTATATAAAATCCCTCCATACTATATATATATATATATATATATATACATATATATACACATGAGAACAGTACCTGGGAGTAGAAGCCCATCTCTGCTTACGAGCGTGGAGCCACAGACGCCGTTATACTGCAGCGGCAGCTCATTGAAACCGGCTGTTGTTTCAGGCAGGAGCCATTCCTGCGTCTCCATCTCAGCTGGAACGATCCGCTCATCTGACAGGCAAAATAAAGCAAAACAGGCACATTTAACGGGAAACAGCTCTATTTTTAAATCGTTCAAATAGATTCAGAGCCAGTAAAAGCGCTTGTTTCTGGCTCCGATTGTCTGATGACATTAAGGGAAGAAAAAAAACTGAGCAATATATATTATTAAATATTATTGTTTTGTGTCTAACCATGTCTTGCTTAAGGGGAAGTCTCGTTCTGAGAGAGAGGGGCCCATCCACGTTGTCAAATGAAGCTAAATATTCAGCCATGACAATGGAAAATATTTTAGATAACGCCAAGCTACACTTTCTGTGCTCTTAACGCAACAAACTATTTCCCGGCAGTTGTCTCTCCAGCTCTCACTTCTTTCCAGGTTTCAGAAGGAGACTTCTCCTTGAGCGAGACTTGGGCAGAGAGAGGTAAATACAAATGTTTCTACCAGACACTTGTAAAAACAAACCTTATACGTACTCCTGTTTCTAAAGCGTTTAAAAGCCTTCTTTGCGAAATCCTCAGACATATAAATAGTGTTTTTGTCAGTGACCTATTTGTCGCCTGAAAAGTTCGTAATAGTCTGAGCTCGGACCCTCAGGCCGTGATTGCGTAATTTTCCAACGCGCACACCTCGCCCCACTGTTTCCGTACCCGAGGACTCCGCCATCCTCTGGTCGTCCGTCTTCACCTCTGACGACTCCAGCAGGCCGTCCAAATACGCCTCAGAAAAGATCTCGGCCTGAGAGGCGACGAAGGGCTGCAGGTTGCGCAAGATGTTGCTGAGGATGTTCAGCAGCTCGGCCTCATCCTGGAGGCCGGACCACAGCCTTGACAGGGACTTGAACAGCGGCTGAAAGACAATATAAGGAAAATAGTAAGAGAAAACTATTCCACTTCAGACAAAATATAATAACAATAGCAAAATAACAGGAGGGACCGAGACACTTACGAAAACCTTTGCAGTCGGTACAGCCGTCCGTGATTGGACGGTTTCTTTCAGCAGCTTCATCTGTGACGACATCTCAGTCTTGAAGGTCTCAACTTGCTTGGCACATAAACGTGCGTCAGACTGGTGGGGAAAGGGAAAACCACATCGATATCCTTTACCACACATTTCACCCAGAGACACGAAACAGGAATTCACCCGCCTTGTTTTACGCAATAAGCTGCGAAAAAACGTGTTCCTCATCATCAAATTTCACGTTATATGAGTAATAGATGTAAGCCGCATTAAAAAATACAGCATTGCTACAAACGGCAACTCTGCGTTCCCTCACCAGTAACATTTTGAGGAAAACTTCATGCTGCCTGACGTTGTAGAGCGCCTGTCTGAGCAGAGCAGCGGGCACGTCGCGTCCTCCGGGCGGACTGTCGTGGCTCGGCAGCTGCTCCTGCAGAGCCGTGTACTTCCATGCCAAAGTCTGTGATGCGCTCAGCTCGTTTTCTATGCTGCTACCGGCGACTGGAAGAGCTTCGTTGAGAAGAGCGGGCGCTGCGGAGGGGAACGTAAAAGGAAGTTACCATAAATACCACATGCAGTGTGTTGATCGTTGTACAGAAGTCTGAGGATGCTGTTATGAGACACAAAAGGAGAAGCTTTGAATGAAAATGACACCTCTATGGACGGACTTCCAACACAGTAGACAAACTAAATGACGAGTTACGGATCTTTTGCTTTCTAATAGTGTATATATGTTAGTAAGTTCTGTTGAGTGTTTTGAAACTTGAAATATCTGTGCCCAGAGGTATTCTATGTCCCGTCCATCATCTGAACCCACTCGGGAAAGTATTCTATGTATTTTCTGCTGCAGCCTTAATTGGTCTGATACATACATCTGTGTCATTTCAAAATATTATAGCCGCATGTGGCAACTTCGTGATTCCAGAAGGCAGAGCGACGACTGTTTGGACCTCAGATTTTAACCTCAACTCTCAGAAATCCTCTAATGGAGCTCTACACTGAATGCTGCTGACCGTGCCACCTTTCCACCTGCTCAGCTAGCAGGAGTAAGACATTCCTCCCTGAACCAGCCCACCCCGCTTTACTCAGAAGGTGTTATTTACATTGTCTGTAGCATGATATGTATGTTTTTCTGTCGGTAGCCTGCTGTACCGTACTTAGATCACGGAGGTCGGTCTCCTCGCCGGCTCTGTTGAAGAGTCGGATCCCCGTGACGATCATGGTGAGCTCGTTGAGCTGCTGCTCCTTGTCCCTCTTCAGGAGCACCATGAAGGCTCCCAGTTCAGTCTGAGGGAAGACGCTCTGCAGGGCAGCTGGGACGAGACGACGAGAAGAGTTTGTGCTCAGTCGTTAACTCCACAAGACCTTTATGTCAGTCGCTGCATCCACATACGTCTGAAGTTGGTAAGTGCTCAACATTTTAACATAAAAAAAAACATAATTGTCGACAAAACAACGCATGATTTCAAAGCGGAGAGGAAACTCATGATGTCTGACGTTATTAAAATGGGTGGCACTGCCCTTTATCCTGTACTTTCACTGACTATCGATGCCCAGACGCTGAAAGAACAAATTAAAGTCAAACCTGCGGCCTCTTGCACAGCGTCGTGGTCCGCAGGCGAGCCCATGCCGGAGCGCAGCTGGATGTATGTGACGATTCTACGGTACAAAGCGTCCAATTCCTCCCGCGTTTTCGCTCTGCTGTCGGTGATCTCTCTGCTCGCGGCGCTAAGACTCGACTCCAGCGCCCGGTGGACTTCCTCGAGGAACTCACCTGCACAAACACAAGGACCCACCTATAAGATATTCATATTACAAACGAATGGGAATTTTTATTTTTATTATTCTAAAGCGAACAGCCAATCAGGGAAAAAAAGAAGCTAGTTAGCTTGTTGTGACCCAATGAGGGCATATGCTTTATTGGAAAATGTTGCATCATCAATATCAAGGTATCTTTTCAGCATTGCTCACCCTGCTTATATAGACAAGAAACAATAATCCTCTCTAAGAGTGGACATACGTAGTGCAGGACAAAATGAATCAACACAAACTATTTTGATAATCAATCATTTGTTTGTCATATATCAAGGTCAATTTTAGAAAAGTGTCTGATTTTAGTTTCTACAATGTGAAGTTTTTCACTTTTTCTGTTTTGAAATGTACAGATGTCACTTTGAGCTCCGGGAGTTTGTGATTGGCATTTCAAACTATACAATTTGTTGAATAAACCAAACATAAAATGTACAGATTAATTGATAATCATCATCAATAATGAAGATAATTCTGAGCTGTCGCTCTCAAAGTGGTCAAGCTATGAATCAAAAACTACATTCATAATGACAATACATCTGATCCACTTACGTCGGGAGGTGTAACTCATATCAAAACACACTTGCATCTTGATGGTGTCGAGGGACGGGCTGCACTGTTCCATTAGTTTATCCAGACACAGCTGAAAGAAACAGATGGAGATCAGGATAAAACAACAGGTGTGCTCTTGCAGGTCAGTACACAGTACTGTGTGTGTGTGTGTGTGTGTGTGTGTGTGTGTGTGTGTGTGTGTGTGTGTGTGTGTGTGTGTGTGTGTGTGTGTGTGTGTGTGTGTGTGTGTGTGTTCACCAGGCAGCGTGGAGAAGGTTTTTAAACTTCACGGTTGGACACAAAACGTACAGTCATTGTTATAAGTTAACTGATATAGATTTATTTTTATTTTATTTTATCATAAAAAGAAGCTTCGAAATAAATACAAAAAATGATATTTTATGCGTGGTTTCTTCTAAAAAGCATTCTGTTGCTTGACCTCAGTTTTCTAAACTACACATACAGCGTAACAGAGCACAGTATAAAGGTACATAATAACTTTAACATAATAATAATATGAGTGGTAACTAATAGATCATATTTCAGTCTAACGACATCAAAATGAATGTCAACATAGTTCCGAATGTAAAAGACAGGACCATAGAAATATAATTTAAATAAATAAATACTAATTATATAAAATGTAATGTATTTCCAGGGGAACTAAACTGGGCCCTATTCTTCGTACCTGGCTCAACAAAGTTGAGCAAATGTCCTATTATCCATCTTAAATTAGCGAGATGATTGACATCAGGCTAACTCGGTTTCTCCACGTCAGATCCGCGCTGAAACGGTCTCGTTAATTCTAACCAGACATCAGTCATCTGGATAATTGTGCATGCCCGCTCCTCTTCAGAAGGGATAATAATCGAGCACTGACACCACGATGTTCTAACAGTACAATGGCAAATAAACTCAGAGGAACCTCTTTTTATTTCTCCGCTGAGAAGCAGGAGATGATCATGAACACATATGAGGAATTCATTACCGTAATTATGGCAAAATCTAATGCTGCGTTCACAGCAAACGTTTATGCAACGTTGTTGGTGTGAACGCAGCTTAACACCGCCCCCGCTGCGAGACATAAGCGTCGCAAATACTGTATATCAGACAAGTTAAATGCGTCAGTGTTGGGAAAATGTATCGGCTAATTTTAAGTGCTTCATCACCCAAATCAATCATATTTAAATGTGCCTGCTGGCAGTAGTATACGAATAGATATATACTTATAAGGATATATGTACTGTATGCGCCTATGTATCATGTACTATATATGTGTATATACATGTATGTCTAGATTACCATATGACTAGGAGTTTGAATATGTGTATGGACGGATCAGTATGTATGTATTATTTATAATCAGAAATTCGATCAATTGAAGCAGTGATAAGTATTCTTATCATGAGTCCACCTTAATCATTTTCTACAATAATATGTATGGTGTACTAATAACACTGTCATATTATTATGAATGCTTTCAACACATCCATAAGTTAAGCGCTAAATAAATGTTACGGACAGCACGCTATGCAGGGGCTTTCCCGATGTTCTCTGCATCGCCGACACTGTACAGAAATGTACCACTCGCAAAAAAGCGTCTGTGAGACTGCCAATGCTCTCCTGCGCCGTGTGCTGTTCGCAATGTACGGCTCGAGGAGGTCCCGTATACATTATTCCTTGTCGGCAGAATCTATAGCGCCGCGTACAGGAAGTCATGATGATGTGAGAACGGATCTTGGCGATCTAGAAGAACTCTCTTCCTATAAAACTAATATAACTAATATCGCTCCTTCATCAATGAGGAAGGGAGCTGCCTTTTTTGTCCAGTGGGAGTGGCCAACTTATCCAGTGAATCTCAGTTAGCCTGCGCAGGAGCAGGTTTACATTTTTGGCAGTGTTGCTATGGTGATTTTTCTAAACTTGCTTTGAGGAACCGAAAAGCCTGACCTACATCATCTTATCCTGAAAATTAGCCCGCTAACTCAGTAAGCCAGCTACGAAGAATAGGGCCCAGGGGTCTGTGGTTAATGTAAATAAATAAAGCTCACCTCTTCGAGTTTCTGCACGTCTTGTTTCGTCAGTGTTCGGTCAACATTGAACCCATTTCTTGGGTCCAGCACTACAGCTTTCACCTGAGAATTAGTTAATTAGTTATTAGTTATGAATGATATAATATAATAATATATTATTATAATTGTATTATAATTATAATATAATGGTAGAATAATTTAATTAGAATAAATTATAATTAAATACATATATTTCACCCATCTGGCTGGGTTTCACGAGGGGGCAGCGGAACGTTTACGTCATCACATAGCTACGTTATTAAACTGTTAAGTTTTTACGCACCATGAACGCCACCAACGTGTCCGACACCACGTGACCTCTCACGGCGCTCTCCTGCACGATTTCGCGAATAATGTTTTTAATCACGCTCTCCGCGTGAGCTCTGGCCATTTCCGCCGACATTTAGGTTATTTATCTCGGCTAAAAAAGGTTTAAAGGTGATAAGGAGCAAGCCACGCGAGCTGCGTCCGCAAACAGCCTGTGTTGATGATCCGGTTGTCAGAGTAACGCTGCGCGCGCATCCCCGAGGGGGCGTGGTCGTTCGCTTGCGTTATAAAAACACAAACAGAGACACGTTTGGAGAGTTTAAAACTGTGAAAAGGTGCATTATGAAGTATTAACGCTATGTTTCTGTCGCTGTTTCAGAATGAATGTGAATTATTTATCAGAATATGATTTAAATGATGACTTACAGTAATAAGTAAAGTCATGTTGACATTGTTTTGGCAGTATAATTATTATTGTCTTTATTAATTATGTATTTCAGAAATTCTCTGCCCTTTTTTATTTATTTATTGGAACTCTTTTTTGCAGAAAAAGTTTAAAAAAAAAGAAATGGTGACATCTGTGAAGATTTTTGCTTCAGAAAAATGTTTGCAGCGAAAGCAACTTGTTATCTTCAGATGGTGTTGATCAGAGAACAGACAGGATGCATGGCGATGATTGACAGCATGAACACACACACTTTAGTTCTCTGCCTTCTAAGATAAGTCAAAACTTTAAAACACAGGAGTGTATCTGAACTCAATGTTTCTTGTTTCGACCTTGTGAATTATATTTATCTTCAGATTTATCTTGTGACTCTCTGGTGGAGACGGCCTTCTAGTTTGAAACACCGCAATTAAAGTAGTAAAAGAAGTATTTTTACATTAAGGTGTTGGTGCCTTGTTTTAAAGGGTGTTAATATAATATTTCTGTACGTTGTCAGGTCACTTTGGGTGCCTCTCTCTCTGTATTCACACACATTTGAGTGCTCAGTGAGAACAGAGCTGTTCAACCAAACAGAGGTAAGCTTCACTACTAGAAGTGAACAAGAGGAGGGAGGTTGTATACTAATAGAGGAAGGACATTCAACTAGCATTAAGACACTCTTACTACATGGAGGAATCACAAAACAGTATAGAATACAACGTTATTTATTTGCAGATTATATTGTGATCAGATATTACAAAGAGAAGACAGTTAATGACTCCATTGAGGCTGATAACCCATTGAAACACAAACACATCCTCACAAATATGTGAATGCTGAATGTGGATTAAAAGTGGATTAAAATGAGTTATTCTGCTCACAGAGACATGAAGCTGAGCTCAAGCTGCTGTAGCTTTAAAAAAAATAAAACAGTAAATGTTAAGATCAGCTGTGAAATGTTCAGCTGGAAGACAAATAAAGGAAGTTCACAAGAGTTAAATGTTCAGAATAATACAACTCTTTTCACAACAGGCACAGATTTTCATCTGAAAAATATTCACAGAAATGTACAAAATGTTTTGCTCGTTTCCAATCAGTCACCGCTCATGTGAGACATGACGAGCAGATCAGTGGAGCCTGACGGAGGCAGACGTGCTCGTCAAACTCCATCAGGAGGTCTGATGTTTTCATAGTTCACTGTTTCATCTTCTGCATCATAACGCACCTGTGAGAAACGACACAATCAAACCATCACTTTCTGATCCCACTCCTCCAGTTTGCACTGGAACTAGATTTCATTCTGTACTTTATCCAGAGGAACAGTAAAAATGCTCTTTAGAACGTAAAGAACCTTGCCACGAATGTTTCAGTGAGAAAATACTGAAGATAAGAATGTAATGAAGAGCAAGACCAACTGTAAAAATAAACATTTCATTATTATTAGGTTGTTAAAAAACTCACAGCGATTTCAACCATCTGAGTTTTCTTCTCTGAAGAGACAAAAAAAAAAAAGAGTTGACTTTAGTTTCTGTAAAAATCCTCTTTTATGAGCTTTAATATGTGGATGTTCTTCACCTTTAATTTTTGCCCACATGTTGACGGCCACGAGTGATGCTAATCCAACAGGCACAAAGATGAACCTCCACCAGCCTGGAACGAGAAGAAAACATTAAGACATATTTAATTTCAGCTTTAAGACCTAAAATAAACTTTATTCACATTTAATTACATACAAATTCTGAAATGTTCCTTTACATCAGCATGAAAATTCTAAGTTGAATTTGTTTTCATGAACATATCTTATCTTTAGTTACAGAGAGCAACTCCAGGATTATTGCTTTTACTGACATACATAATGTATTTATTGACCACTTTCTATTTCTAGCATTTTTCCAGAAAGTGAGTTAATTGAACAACCACATTTTTTTATTTTGTTGCCTCAAAAATACCAAAAAGATTTAACCTGAAATGTAACAAGTAAATGACAAAAAAATAAAAAAATAAATACATTTGTGAAATGTGAGGATAGAAAAAGACAGGAAAATAGATTTTAGATAAAGACAAATAAAAAAGTTGAGTCACTACTTTGTAGTTATGGTGAATCTTCACTGATTGCAGAAGTGTTTGTGGTTTTTACCTGCTTTTGTGTCATCTTCAGTTGTTGTTGTTGATGTTGTTGTGTCTTCACCTGAACAGATGAACACAACTCAACGAACTAAAAAACATACAATCCATGAAATCAAGTGAATATGAATAATTTAAACATATTCTCACCTGTTTTATCACCTGAGAGAGAAATTCTGAGAGGAAACTTCTGCACTTTGTCACCATCGGTCACTTCACACATCAATGAATTATACCTCGATGTGTTAAGGAAATGAGAAGTCAGACACTTTAGAGAGGCGGAGCTGGAAGACTGTGATGTCATCAAGTCTTTGTTGTCTTTCTCCACATCTTGACCCTCAAGCAGCCACTTCACTGTGTGTGTACATTGGTAATACTTCAACACAGAGCAGTTTACAGTCACCTCAGTGTCCTTGTGTTCAGTCACTGGTGAAGATGGAGACATTGAGAGAGAACGAAGAGGAACTTCATCACTATCATCATTATTATTATAATGTTTCTGTATATTGTTCTGACCAGACAGTTTGAAAACATGATGATGCCAATACTCACTGGTAACAACAGAAAGATAAACCACAGCAACTTGTATTTGTTGTTCTGGTCTGAACTGTCTGCAGACATAACGACCAACATCTTCATCTGTGACATTCTTTATAACCAGAGAACAATTCTCTGAAACACTCAGTCTGTCTGATTTATCTTTGGCATCATCATCAATCTTCCCATTTCTAAACATAAATTCTACTGCTGCGCTCCTTAAATCATCTATGAACCACCAAGTATAGTCACAGTTCTTAAAATCATCTATCAGAGTGTCACAAGGCAAAGTGACTTCTTCTCCATCTCTGACAGCGAAGGAGGGCCATTGTTGTCCTGTTGCTGCTGCTGAGAAGATGAGAGAAATAAAAAGAATAAAGAGAAATAAAAACATGAGTATTAATGTCAGAGTGAAGATCATTTTAGACAAAACAACAGTTTGAGAATGTGCCTCATCATTGGTTTCTAAGAGTTCATTAAACTCACTATTCACCTCGATGGGAAACAAACAGACTACTTGACTGTCTTCTTTAAATGAAGGTTAGGTCATCAAGTAACATTAATGATGTTAATAAATAAGATTATTTAATGTATATGTAGTCATATACACATTATATGTCTCCTTACCTGTAAACTGAAGCACCGGAATCAGAAATAAAGAGGTTTTAATCCATCTGAACTCAGCCATCGTTCCTCTCCGTCTCTCGTCTCTCTGCTTCTTCTACTCGTCTCTGAACTTCTTCAGTCTTCAAGACGAATGTTGAATATACTTCCTGTACTTAGTGACGTGTCACTTCCTCGTCGCTTTTTTTAATGCACTTATGGCTGACATGAGCAGGAATTAATTTCACACTGACATCAAGTATCTGGAATCAACACCAGAGACAATTTAACCCTTTCAGGCTTCAAACGGTTTCCTCTCATTCAGTTCTGTTGAACTTGACTCTTATAACTCAAAATCATCAATGCCTTCAATGATCTGATCTGATGCAGCAACAAACAAACTGTGTTGCGACTCACGTTGACAAGCAAACCAACAAGGACATCATGTTCAGTCCCACGGTCAGAAATAAGAAGACAAAGACTGAGGAAGTCAAGTATGTGAAGATTGTTTATTCAGATAAATGTTTGCAGCAAAAGCAACTTGTTTTCTTCAGATGGTGTTTATCAGAGAACAGACAGGATGCATGGCGATGATTGACAGCATGAACACACACACTTTAGTTCTCTGCCTTCTAAGATAAGTCAAAACTTTAAAACACAGGAGTGTATCTGAACTCAATGTTTCTTGTTTCAACCTTGTGAATTGTATTTATCTTCAGATTTATCTTGTGACTCTCTGGAGGAGACGGCCTTCTAGTTTGAGAAACACCGCAATTAAAGTATTAAAAGAAGTATTTTTACATTAAGGTGTTGGTGCCTTGTTTTAAAGGGTGTTAATATAATATTTCTGTACGTTGTCAGGTCACTTTGGGTGCCTCTCTCTCTGTATTCACACACATTTGAGTGCTCAGTGAGAACAGAGCTGTTCAACCAAACAGAGGTAAGCTTCACTACTAGAAGTGAACAAGAGGAGGGAGGTTGTATACTAATAGAGGAAGGACATTCAACTAGCATTAAGACACTCTTACTACATGGAGGAATCACAAAACAGTATAGAATACAACGTTATTTATTTGCAGATTATATTGTGATCAGATATTACAAAGAGAAGACAGTTAATGACTCCATTGAGGCTGATAACCCATTGAAACACAAACACATCCTCACAAATATGTGAATGCTGAATGTGGATTAAAAGTGGATTAAAATGAGTTATTCTGCTCACAGAGACATGAAGCTGAGCTCAAGCTGCTGTAGCTTTAAAAAAAATAAAACAGTAAATGTTAAGATCAGCTGTGAAATGTTCAGCTGGAAGACAAATAAAGGAAGTTCACAAGAGTTAAATGTTCAGAATAATACAACTCTTTTCACAACAGGCACAGATTTTCATCTGAAAAATATTCACAGAAATGTACAAAATGTTTTGCTCGTTTCCAATCAGTCACCGCTCATGTGAGACATGACGAGCAGATCGGTGGAGCATGACGGAGGCAGACGTGCTCGTCAAACTCCATCAGGAGGTCTGATGTTTTCATAGTTCACTGTTTCATCTTCTGCATCATAACGCACCTGTGAGAAACGACACAATCAAACCATCACTTTCTGATCCCACTCCTCCAGTTTGCACTGGAACTAGATTTCATTCTGTACTTTATCCAGAGGAACAGTAAAAATACTCTTTAGAACGTAAAGAACCTTGCCACGAATGTTTCAGTGAGAAAATACTGAAGATAAGAATGTAATGAAGAGCAAGAACCAACTGTAAAAATAAACATTTCATTATTATTAGGTTGTTAAAAAACTCACAGCGATTTCAACCATCTGAGTTTTCTTCTCTGAAGAGACAAAAAAAAAAAAGAGTTGACTTTAGTTTCTGTAAAAATCCTCTTTTATGAGCTTTAATATGTGGATGTTCTTCACCTTTAATTTTTGCCCACATGTTTATGGCCACAACTATTATTATGAGTGATGCTAATCCAACAGGCACAAAGATGAACCTCCACCAGCCTGGAACGAGAAAAAAACATTAAGACATATTTAATTTCAGCTTTAAGACCTAAAATAAACTTTATTCACATTTAATTACATACAAATTCTGAAATGTTCCTTTACATCAGCATGAAAATTCTAAGTTGAATTTGTTTTCATGAACATATCTTATCTTTAGTTACAGAAAGCAACTTGCACTCCAGGATTATTGCTTTTACTGACATACATAATGTATTTATTGACCACTTTCTATTTCTACTATTTTTCCAGAAAGTGAGTTAATTGAACAACCACATTTTTTTATTTTGTTGCCTCAAAAATACCAAAAAGATTTAACCTGAAATGTAACAAGTAAATGACAAAAAATAAAAAATTTAATACATTTGTGAAATGTGAGGATAGAAAAAGACAGGAAAATAGATTTTAGATAAAGACAAATAAAAAAGTTGAGTCACTACTTTGTAGTTATGGTGAATCTTCACTGATTGCAGAAGTGTTTGTGGTTTTTACCTGCTTTTGTGTCATCTTCAGTTGTTGTTGTTGATGTTGTTGTGTCTTCACCTGAACAGATGAACACAACTCAACGAACTAAAAAACATACAATCCATGAAATCAAGTGAATATGAATAATTTAAACATATTCTCACCTGTTTTATCACCTGAGAGAGAAATTCTGAGAGGAAACTTCTGCACTTTGTCACCATCGGTCACTTCACACATCAATGAATTATACCTCGATGTGTTAAGGAAATGAGAAGTCAGAAACTTTAGAGAGGCGGAGCTGGAAGACTGTGATGTCATCAAGTCTTTGTTGTCTTTCTCCACATCTTGACCCTCAAGCAGCCACTTCACTGTGTGTGTACATTGGTAATACTTCAACACAGAGCAGTTTACAGTCACCTCAGTGTCCTTGTGTTCAGTCACTGGTGAAGATGGAGACATTGAGAGAGAACGAAGAGGAACTTCATCACTATCATCATTATTATTATAATGTTTCTGTATATTGTTCTGACCAGACAGTTTGAAAACATGATGATGCCAATACTCACTGGTAACAACAGAAAGATAAACCACAGCAACTTGTATTTGTTGTTCTGGTCTGAACTGTCTGCAGACATAACGACCAACATCTTCATCTGTGACATTCTTTATAACCAGAGAACAATTCTCTGAAACACTCAGTCTGTCTGATTTATCTTTGGCATCATCATCAATCTTCCCATTTCTAAACATAAATTCAACTGCTGCGCTCCTTAAATCATCTAAGAACCACCAAGTATAGTCACAGTTCTTAAAATCATCTATCAGAGTGTCACAAGGCAAAGTGACTTCTTCTCCATCTCTGACAGCGAAGGAGGGCCATTGTTGTCCTGTTGCTGCTGCTGAGAAGATGAGAGAAATAAAAAGAATAAAGAGAAATAAAAACATGAGTATTAATGTCAGAGTGAAGATCATTTTAGACACAACAGTTTGAGAATGTGCCTCATCATTGGTTTCTAAGAGTTCATTAAACTCACTATTCACCTTGATGGGAAACAAACAGACTACTTGACTGTCTTCTTTAAATGAAGGTTAGGTCATCAAGTAACATTAATGATGTTAATAAATAAGATTATTTAATGTATATGTAGTCATATACACATTATATGTCTCCTTACCTGTAAACTGAAGCACCGGAATCAGAAATAAAGAGGTTTTAATCCATCTGAACTCAGCCATCGTTCCTCTCCGTCTCTCGTCTCTCTGCTTCTTCTACTCGTCTCTGAACTTCTTCAGTCTTCAAGACGAATGTCGAATATACTTCCTGTACTTAGTGACGTGTCACTTCCTCGTCACTTTTTTTAATGCACTTATGGCTGACATGAGCAGGAATTAATTTCACACTGACATCAAGTATCTGGAATCAACACCAGAGACAATTTAACCCTTTTGGGGTTCAAACTGTTTCCTCTCGTTCAGTTCTGTTGAACTTGACTCTTATAACTCAAAGTCATCAATGCTTTCAATGATCTGATCTGATGCAGCAACAAACAAACTGTGTTGCGACTCACGTTGACAAGCAAACCAACAAGGACATCATGTTCAGTCCCACGGTCAGAAATAAGAAGACAAAGACTGAGGAAGTCGAGTATGTGAAGATTGTTGCTTCAGATAAATGTTTACAGCAAAAGCAACTTGTTTTCTTCAGATGGTGTTTATCAGAGAACAGACAGGATTTGTGGTGATGATTGACAGCATGAACACACAGGTGAAAGGTCAAAGTCATGGACTACCACAGGTTCACTCTTGACGTCTGTGGTGCAGTACAGTGATGTACTGTACCCAAAAGGGTTAAGCAGCTGGGAATGCACACAGATAAGATGACGTTTCACTGGTCTGAGACCTGTTGGTTCCTCGTGTCTTTGCAGCTTTTCTGAGAACTGAAGTGTTTTGGTGAGAATGTGGGCAACAACAGCAGCAGAGCTCTGGAGGTCTGACCCTCGGATGAGGACCAGATAACCACCAGGAACACATGAGGACAGTCCACACTTTGAGTTCAAAGAGGAGACGACTGATATCTCACGGAAAAAAAGTTACTCCTCATTTGAGTCAAGCGTTTTCCTACAAAGGTCCAGCAACACGTGTCTTTAGGCTTGTTGAGATGAGCCGGTCCTGCACAGCAATGCATGCTGGGTAGATTTGTTTCCGACTTGATCCCGACTTGCTCAGACGTCATACACACATGGTCAATGATAACCTCACGAGAGCGAGGCGGCCGGAGTAGCTCTCCACCGACTGCGTGGCCCAATGCATGATGGGAAACACCTGGCTGTCGCCAGATCAGAGAGCTGATTGGTTCTTAGATTTGACAACAAACTTAATGCTTGATTGTTGGCTGTTAGTCTCAGGTTTAATCTAAAGACATATTGTGTGATTGATAATACAACTTATTTATATAAGACATATCAAAACGAGCCGCAAAGTGTTTCACAGACAGACATTAAAAGAACAAAGGATGCAGGTACACACACATTTCTACATAAATGTATATTTACAAACGCATATGAATGAATCCAAACAAGGTCTGTAAACTACAAGTAGCCCACAGATCAGATCTAACAGGAAGTCACTTTTTCTGTGACTTCCTGTGTATTCTTTGAAGGCAGCTAAAAACTGTGCTCCACCCCCTAATGATGCTGCCTGTGAGCAAGAGGAGGGTGATTGTATACTGGCCCTTTCCTCGAAAATTGCATACCCAAACTAAAAAGGGTGTATCTCTGCAACCACTAGGGCTATTTGAATAATTTTGGTGATAATAAAAGGCTACACATGTGAGATTTTGTTCAGATGTGTAAATATCAATCTATATGTTACTGTTACTTAAGAGTTAATGAAGATTACACACAGAAAAAAATTAAAAGGTTTCAGGTCCGCCTAGAAAAAAAAAATCACTTTCAGGATGATTATCTCTTTGAAATGATGCAGCTGTAAGGCCCAACTCTAACCAAATCATAACACAATATGTGACCATTCTCTCTGCAAAGGTTGACTTTGATAAAGTGAAGCAGTTCAAAGAAAATTCAGGCAAGGACTAAAATTTGCGCAAAACTGTGACATTTTAATTTGTTCATGTACCAAACCATATATTTCACTTACAACTTTTCAATACATCGAAATACAGCAGTTTTGGGCTTTTTCCTCATAAAGCAAGCTATGATTTACAGTTTTATATAACAATCGCTCAGTCTAAGCTAGCTAGCTGTCCGCTAGTTATCTAGCTCGCTAGCTTGATAATTCCACCTTCACACTGGTGACAGAAAATGAGCCGAACAAAGTTGGCGCTTGTAATGGAAATTTAATTAACCTTATCAATCTCTTTTAGAGAAAACAAATGCGATGTGAAACACTTAAATGTCTTTAAGCATTTATTAAACAGAAACTTGGAATAATTCAATTGAATGGGCAGAGCTCGTCACCACAGATGGTTCGGAGGTCTGACCAGGAAAAATAGTTCAACATGAGTTTTATACATCAACAATTATTATTGAAATGTTTGCCCTTTCCCCCCTCCCCCCCTGCTCCTCCTCAGTGTCCTCCTTCCCTCCAGACAAGCCTTGATGCTGTCTGGAGGATGTTGTTTGGCTGTGGCCCTGAGAGGCAAGAGTGAGAGGCACAGAAAGAAAACAAAACAAAAAGAACAAAAACGATACCGAAATCAACCTGTTATTGCTTCACACGGATGGCGCTGATTAGACTGGGTCAAGATGAACTGAACTCCGCTTTCAGAGTTCAGCTACACATTTAAGAATAAAGCACTTATGATAAATTTCCACCACAGCGCTCATCTGGCGATAGCGACGTTCTTTCATACGCTTTGACAAGAGTGTGCGTGAAGCATTAAGTTGTTAAATATTGCTCATTTACTTTTGCTCTCTGTGTTTCGTAATGTTACTACTTGTTTTAGTCTTTTCTACAAAACTTCCCCAGTGAGTCCACAACTTTCTGTAAGTTTTGTCCCCCCTGTCTTCATTGTAATGTAATGGTACTATTTTATTAACATACAGAGCGGAGTGATCAAGTGTATGTGATATCAGAGGGGGGCGTGTTCAGTCCGCAATTCACACTTGGAGTTGTACGAACCTGTCAGTCACAGTCTCTGTGTTATGCTAATGTTGAGCTAATAAAGTTAGCCGAAGATATAACGGTCTCCTAAACTTATTCTACACATAACACTACATTCATGATCCCTCAACACACTCCTGGAGCATTTTCTCTGAGTGTCTAATAATGATGCGGATAGGTTTACTTGGCAGTAACTGAAAAAGCCTGGTGCGTCTCATACAGATATCGAAGGGCGGAGCAAAGCGTCGGTGTTTGGCGTTCTGGGTAACTTTGTAGCTCATGTGATCTCACTGTGTCCTGACTGGTCTCTGGAGCCGGGTTTGAGGTCAGCCCCTGGACACAAAGCATTTTACAGTTCAGTTAATTCACATGTTGCTGGGGTTCCAAAACAAACCCGACCTGTGCAACGAATGCAGTGCATCTGTGCAGGTTTCCGGCATTGGTCGTGTGACGGGAGTGTTTAAACATCTTCATCTCTATAGTTTCAGTCCAGTGGATGAATTCAATTTGATCTAAGATGCAATCTAACCTTGAATACCGAGATGAGTTGATTGAACTCTGCTGTCATTTTAGAGGTTGCAATTCATGCTGTTTATGTCTGAATAAGAAAAACATGAATTAGCTTTGTGACACTTTTTTTGCTTTTCCTCAATCACTTCTGCTGCAACCGTTTTTTTTTTATTACAACACAGGTTGTAATGTTTATCTGTTCTCAGATATAGTCAAAATGTATGGTGAGCAACTGTTTTTTAAACTCACTGCCGTCCGTCCGGGTTGTGTTCCCTGAAAAGAGAAAAAAGGGTTTGATAAAAGCTTCCACTAAGATAACAGTATTCGTAAAATGTGTAGTTTATTAAAGTTTCATTTCTCACCATTAGTTCTCTTCCATTTGATGACAGCCACGATGATTATGATTATTAAGAGTGCTACTAAAACCACAGCCACAATGACGTGCCACCAAACTGCAAAACATAATAAAAATGTTTTAAGCATTATGTTTGCAGCTTTCCGTTCTGGTGAAAACTAATACGTTTGATGCAAAAAAATGCATCTAATCTGCAGAGATATACATAAAGAAACAGAAAAAGTTGAGTCACTACTTTGTAGTTCTGGTGAATCTTCACTGATTGCAGAAGTTCTCGTGGTTTTACCTGCTTTTGTGTCGTCTTTAGTTGTTGTTGACTCAGTTGTTGTTAATGTTGTTGTTGTGTCTCCACCTGGGCCTTATTCCTCGTACCTGGCTTACCGAGTTAGCTGGATCCTTTTCAGGATAAGATGACGCAGGTCAGGCTTTTCGGTTCCACAAAGCAAGTTTGGATAAATCACCATAGCAACACATCGAAATCCCTTAACCTGCAGGTTTACTGAAATTCACTGGATAAGCTGGCCACTCCCACCGGACAAAAAAGGCAGCTCCCTTCCTCATTGATGAAGGAGCGATATTAGTTAGATTAGTTTTATTAGGGAGAGAGTTCTTCCAGATCGCCAAGATCCGTTCTCACATCATCATGACTTCCTGTACGCGGTGCTATCGATTCTGCCTACAAGGAATTTTATTTACGAGACCACCTTGAGCCATACATGACATACAGTATGTGATCCAGGCGCAGCGGCGCATCACCTGGATCAGTGTCTCACAGACTAGATCATAGCCTTGAGCTTTTTTGCAAGTGGTACATGTTTGTACAATGTCCGCGATGCAGAGAACATCGGGAAAGTCGCTGCATGGCGTGCTGTTCGTAGCGTTTATTTAGCGCTTAATAAACTTCTGGATGTGTTGAAAGCACTCATAATTATATGCCAGTGTTATTAGTAGTGATGTGTCCTTTCGTGTCGAGGCTTCGATGCGCGTGTCAAGTAATCCAGGTAGATTTTGGTGAAGCGCGTATCGAGGCTTGTGTCGATGACGTATGTGGTGACGTTCGAAGCCTCGCGAGCCGGCCGTACCACGTGACTGATTCAGAAAATGGTTCGTGGGTTTGCCGTGCGATTTGAAATATAAGGGGCAGCGAAACTCAATGGATTTCCCCCTTCCTCTCTGTACCCCAGCGTCATCTGTGCCTGTGAAAGGGTATTTTATAAAGCAGGCAAAATAGTCCCAAAAAGCCCAGCACTGTGGAAAAGTTCTTATTTAAAAAAATAACTAATTGGACACATCAACATGGACTAGCGGAGCTGAGGCTCGAAACACCGATCCTCTGACTGAAAGTCTGGTAATCTAACCACTGACCCACAGTCACATCACAACTCTCTTCCCAATTTGTTTCCACCTTTGATTTTGACCCCGCCATTATATCATAAAGATAGACACAATATTAATAAGTTAATAACTGATGTATTGGCGTCACAAACATAATTTATTCAATTCAAAGCTTCACACACCAAAGCCATGGTGTCGTTGTGATCACGCTGCCTGTTTTACATGTATGTCCACTTGGTGGCGCAGTAGAGCAAATGAAGCCCCATGAAGCTTCGGCCCATGAGCGAACCAATTGGATGGAAAGCTTCAAAGCTTCAGGAAGCTTCATCTCGCCATCACTAGTTATTAGTACACCATACACATCATTATTGTAGAAAATGATTAAGGTGAACTCATGTTAAGAATACAGAGAATCACACAATTTCTTTTCACTGCTTCAATTGATTGAATTTCTGATTATGAATAATACATACATACTGATCCACCCATACACATATTCAAACTCCTAGTTATATGGTAATCTACACATACATGTATATACACATAGTACATGATACATACACGCATACAGTACATAGTCAGGTCCATAAATATTTGGACATTGACAGTTTTCATTATTTTGGCTCTGTACACCACAACAAATGGAGTTGAAATGAAAAAAAAAAAGATGTGCTTTAAGTGCAGACTTTCAGCTTTAATTTGAGGGTATTTACATCCAAAACAGTTGAACGGTGTAGGAACTACAACAAATGTATAAGTGGCCACCCCGTTTTTAAGGGACCAAAAGTAATTGGACAAATTAATATAACCATAAATCTAATAGTCTCTTTTAATACTTTGTTGAAAATCCTTTGCAGTCAATGACAGCCTGAAGTCTGGATTCCATAGACATCACCAGACGATGGGTTTCGTCCCTGGTGATGCTCTGCCAGGCCTCTACTGCAACCGTCTTCAGTTCCTGCTGGTTCTTGGGGCATTTTCCCTTCAGTTTTGTCTTCAGCAAGTGAAATGCATGCTCAATTGGATTCAGGTCAGGTGATTGACTTGGCCATTGCAGAACATTCCACTTCTTTGCCTTAAAAAACTCCTTGGTTGCTTTCGCAGTATGCTTCGGGTCATTGTCCATCTGCACTGTGAAGCGCCGTCCAATGAGTTTTGAAGCATTTGGCTGAATATGAGCAGATAATATTGCCCGAAACACTTCCAAATTCATCCTGCTGCTTTTGTCAGCAGTCACATCATCAATAAATACAAGGGAACCAGTTCCATTGGCAGCCATACATGCCCACGCCATAACACCACCTCCA
This sequence comes from Myoxocephalus aenaeus, assembly GCA_038501785.1. Classification (NCBI taxonomy): domain Eukaryota; kingdom Metazoa; phylum Chordata; class Actinopteri; order Perciformes; family Cottidae; genus Myoxocephalus; species Myoxocephalus aenaeus. The sequence goes on from JBAMJR010000260.1 coordinate 609,188, forward strand.
CCATGCTTCACTGATGAGGTGGTATGCTTTGGATCATGAGCAGTTCCTTTCCTTCTCCATACTCTTCTCTTCCCATCATTCTGGTACAAGTTTATCTTTGTCTCATCTGTCCATAGGATGTTCTTCCAGAACTGTACAGGCTCTTTTAGATGTTTTTTGGCAAACTCTAATCTGGTCTTCCTTATACAGGAGACTGTATAAATACCAGCATCTTCATCTTTGAACTTCTTTATAACCAGAGAACAATTCTCTGAAACACCAAGTCTGTCTGATTTATCTTTGGCTTCTTCAACAACCTTCTCATCTTTAAAACAGAAATACTGCTCCTGGTCTCCTTAAATCATCGAAGAGCCACCTAGTACAGTGATTGTCAACCACTGTGCCGCGGCACACCAGTGTGCCGTGAGAGATCATCAGGTGTGCCGTGGGAAAATGTCCAATTTCACTTAATTGGTCCAAAAAAATATTATTTAGTTGCCGCAAATGATTTTCCATTGTTGAGCGTCTGAGCTGCAATATAGTGGCTGGCAGAGTAATATAGAACAGGTCTGCACCTTGTTCTGCTATTAAACAAACTACACGGCCGTATGTTATTGATCTTATCCACACAGCATGTCATTTCTGGGTCGCGTCTATACAACTTTGCTCTGTGTCGCACACGCGGAGTTCCGCCCGATGCGCTGCTCGGTGAGACACAGCGGAGAGAGAGAGAGAGCGGCGAAAAATAAGTTGCGTGCTTTTCACAGGATTTGCTGCTGAAGCTATCAGTATTTTAAGATATGAGCTCTCACTGTTAAAGCCTAACAGTTCATGTGTTTGCAGGTCAAGACAAACAGCCTGGAGCTCATCAATGACGTTTCTGACTCAGAGAGGCTCTGGAAATATTCTTCCAAAAGCCTGAAAAACACCCTGCAGTGATAAAGCCTGCTCACTTTGTGGTCGTCATTAAAATAAATGAACACCATGTTTCCTTTAAGTCAGTATTTATCAAACTGGGGCGGTATTTATTACAGGTGTAATATCTTTATTACAGGTATTTATTACAGGTGTGGCGCAAGAGGAAATGCTGGTTTTAAATGTTCACAGTCCGCCGTTAACAGGTTACGCTTGCGCCGATTCTTGGCATTTCGCCAAAAGCCGATCTTTATGAGATCGGCTTTCTGCTGTTGTGTCTATCATGGAGCATGAACTGAGAGCCGTATCAAATCTACAACCCCGTTTTAAAAAGATGTGTAGAGGAAAGCAGCTCACTGCAGCCTAATACTGATACAACGTGATGCTCACACATCTGCACTCATTCCGTTTCGTTTTGCAAGATATTTAGTAGTAACTAAATATTAGTTCTTTTTTGCATAACTTTATTTTCATTTTTCTAACAAAGTGATAACACTTTTTTTTTGTCTGATGGAGCAATCTGGTTTACTTGAAACACTGAATACTCTTCCATGCCAGTAGGTAGCGCAATAATGAGCTACCATATATGCTGTGTTATGCTACAATGTGACATTTTGTAACTTTTTAGGTTGTTGGTGTGCCGCGGGATTTTTTTATTGTAGAAAATGTGCCGCGGCTCAAAAAAGGTTGAAAAACACTGACCTAGTAGAGTCACAATTCTTATGATCATTCATCAGACACAAGGCAAAGTGACTTCATCTCCTTCTCTGACAGTAATGGAGGGCCATTGTTGTCCTGTTGCTGCTGCTGAGAAGATGAGGAATAAAAAGAAGAGCAATAAAATCAAGAGTATTAATGTCAGAGTGAAGATAATTTTAGACACAATAACAGTTTGAGAATGTGTCTCATGGTTGGTTTCTACAAGTTTATTAAACTCACTATTCACCTCGATGGGAAACAAACAGATTACTTGTGTGTCTTCTTTAAATGAAGGTTAGGTCATAAAGTAACATTAATGATATTAATAGATTAGCTTCTTTAATGTTTCTGTACTCATATACACATTATATGTCTCCTTACCTGTAAACTGAAGCACCAGAATCAGAAATAAAGAGGTTTTCATCCATCTGAACTCAGCCATCGTTCCTCTCCATCTCTCTGCTTCTTCCACTTGTCTCTGAACTGGTTTCGTCTTCAAGACGAATGTTGAATCTACTTCCTCTAATTAGTAAAGTGTCACTTCCTCCTCCCTCTGTTCTCTCATACGTCACTTTTTGCTTTTTTTTCTGCACTTATGGTCGACATGAGCAGGAGTTCAACCATCAACAGAGATGAGCAGACATGAGTGAGGTTTGTCTGGTTAGGTGATGGTAGCAAAGAGGCTGCTGGGATTAGTGGAGAAAGTGTTCACGGTCGCATAGGTCACCACATCATCATCACACTTTACAGCATAATTGAACACACAAAACACAGTGCACAAAGTAACAGTGCAACACAACGAGCGTCATCACCAATCAGACAGCTCACCTGGGCTGCACTGTCGGTCTTCTTGGTGTAGCTGACGGAGGAGTAGGAAACACCTTCAGGGTCCGCCTGCACAGAGAAGACATCATCATGGCTGCTCACTGAAACACATGAAATATGTGTTTTCTTTACCTGTAACTTCCGGTTTTACCCACGTTCTCCTCTGATGAAGTCCTGTTGCGTCATCTAACTTCACTTTAATGCACAGTCTCATTCTCAAGACTGTACAGACAGTCAGACAGTCAGGACAAACACACATTTCCAACAGGTTACGAATTTAATTTTGACCAAACATGTGGTTAACATTGTGCGTAACACTTGCTTATAAGTTTAAGCAACAAGACCATATAGGTTGAGGAACAACATCATGGTTGGGCTTAAAGAAGCTGTATATTTAACATTAATATAGCAGCAAACAGCAATTGTCTAAGTTTCTGTCGCTGTTTCAAAATGTGAATTATAATACGATTTAAATAATGTAAAATATTTGGCAGTATGACTATGCATTTCAGACATTCTTGGCCCTTTTTTTTTTTTTTTTTTAAACTATTGGAATCCTTTTGCAGAAAAAGTAAAAAGAAAATGGTGACAAAATTCAGTAAATATGCTCAAAGTGTAACAATGATAAAGTGTTAAAAATGTATTTTATTTTGCTGGCAATACAGAAGAAAAATGGAATTATTCTCATTTGCACAGTGACTTATTGAATGTAAATCATGTCATAAATAACTCAAACACCAAAAGGCAGAAGATTAAAAAGCATTTGAACTAAACAAGAACTGTGTGTATTAACCACAACACGTACGACAAACTCTGAAAGCAAAAGTAGTGATGACTACAATATTTATTATAAAAAAAACAGACATTACATAAATAATCATGGTTTGGGTGAAACACTGCCAGACTCAGTCCAGGCTGTTACAGTATATACGTTTAGGGGGAGGAGCCAGTGAACAAGGCACACTGGGCAGCTCAGAGTATTGTGTACTGGCAGAAGTAGAGATCCCAGTCACATGTCACGCTGGTTTCCACTCTAGAGCTGAACTCAAGGTCACATGACAAACCCCACGTCTTAGAGAGGCAATTTACAAAAGAAAAAAAAAGAAAAACATGCAAACAAAAAAAGTGCACCTAACAGAGGATATGCAACAAAATAACCACATGCAAAACATAAACACAAATGAGATCAAGTAAATATACACGGTTGGCAAAGAGGGTTTTCAGAATCACTAGTATTGAGATGAATGCAGCAGTTTTGGCACGCCTTTCAATAAATAAACAATAAATCAACACTACTGTGCAAGTGTTATGAAAAAAAAAAAAAATACACAGCCACTGTTCTCAGATCAGAAGATCATTTAGAAACAAACACTTAGTGGCAAGTCACTGCACTCAAATAGAAAATATTAAAGAAACACGTTACCTGCAACAGTAGCATGTATCATCATATCTGCTTATTCAACAGACTGAAATCAAGAGGCGAGACCAGACCACATCTTCCTCCATGGACTGGTTCTTCTTCATCACCAGCTGTATGCCAACCTTCACAAAACCAAACGTTCACCCAAGTGGAGGATTGACATGTGGGGGAAATAACCAGTAGCGACACATGACTCAGCGCTTTTTGAGAACACAAAACTTCTTAGCCCAAGAATACACATTTTCTCCTCTCCAGTTCACATTACTGCAGCAGGAGGAAACATTCATGTTGGATTATATTTTTGCTTTGGGATATTTTGTGAGCGTTAGGGCCACTGATAGGAAAAGTTAGTTCTTTACATAAGATTTTGGGAATAAAAAAAAAAAGGGTTCGCAAAAAGATGAAAATAAAAAAAAAAAAGTTATTCAACGAAACGGAAATGAATGCTTTGACAAAAGTACAAATTTTACACAAACAAAATTACTTCAGAAAGAAAAAAAAAATTGACAAAAATAAAAATTATATTGAAAGTAAAAATAGTGTTATATTTGAGAAAATTAATTGATTAAACTATTTGTATTAATATTTTTCCTAACAGTGGCACTAAAAATCCATCAAAATTATTTAATGCCGCTATAATAATTAAAAAGAAAATCATGGTTGTGAACACTACACAGATCCAAACTGAATGCAACTTTCACCACGTCCATCACATAAATATAAAATGTACTTTTAAATTGTTGTATAAATACACATCATAATTTGATATTAGAATATATAATTTGTAGTCTTACTTTATGTGCTTATTCCGGATATTAAGTCGACATTGATTAAAGGCCAGCTTCAATTCTAGTCCCATAAACAAACATTGACGTACTTGCGCTTAAATTCGCGAGACAGAAATAATTTCCCAAAATGGAAAACTTAAGACACATTTAAAAAGTTAAAAAAAAGGTTCTTGAAGGATAACATGGACTGACAGGAATTTCATGGACATAAACACCAACTTCCTCCGTGCCAGAAAAACTCAACACATAAAAAGACAAATGTATAAAAAGGGCTTTTAAAGGCTCACACCAATCCATGGCACTGTAGTATACATGTCTATATTGCACTTGTGGACACATAGTTAAGCGGTACGTTACACGGAGGCCCGTCTCAGAAGCACTTCCTGAAGACGATCTCCGGCCCGTGCTCCTCGTATTCTTCCTGACTGATCCAAGCGGCACCGAAGGTGGGCAGGTTGGCCAGCACTGCTCCTCCGCGCCACACTGAGAAGTCTCGGTCCTCCGGGCTGGTGACGCGAACGCGCTCCCCCATGTCGGCGGGAACCAGGCCTCTGATTTCAGCCTGGAGCCGCTCGGGCAGGCCCAGCAGCAGAGTGTTCCCGCCTACAGCAAGAGATGTATACTTCTTTTTTTATAAAAAGGTAGCTTCCAGTCAATAAACATGAACTGGAAAGATGCGTTTTTGATTTACTGGCACAGCTGGAGCTCAACAAGAAACAACGGTTACCTGACAGCACGATATTTCCCAGGAAGCAGCGCCGCAGGTCGATGTCCGAGCTGAGGATGGACTTGAAGACGCTCTCGTGCATCCCGTAATGGTCCCGTCCAATCAGCTCTGGTTTAAAGAGAATCTCAGGGGCCCTGCATGAAGGAGGAAGTGGTAGATCCATTTGAGTAGGCGGCTATCAGAACGCTGCCCTGACTGAGAAGTCTGTTCTCAAATGTAAAAGAAAGGGCGCCTCCCATTGGTTGGATTCCCGGCACGCGAGTTACCTGAACCTCTCCGTGCCGAGTGTGACAATCTGTCCGTCCGGCATGGTGTAATGCATCTCTCTGCAGGACGCGCCCCCCCGCCTCAGCTCTGCTTCATAGTCGACGGCCACACAGCAGCAGCTCTCCTTCATCTCCCTCACTATCTCTAGCTCTGCCGTTGTGCGCATGCTCACCCCTTGTTCCTGCAGAAGCTATGAAGCACAGGAACACCAGAAACAGTCACTCCTGCAGGTTAACTTGCACCAAAAGGCTTTGTCACACACACACACAAAAAAAGTATCTCGTCTGGAATGCAATACAAATATTAGTTAACAAAATGTTAGGTGAAGTCATTCCAGTTAGTTTGTGCCATTTTGAGAGTTGTAAGCATATTTTCAAAGATTACCAGGATAATATTGTAAATCGCAATTACATTTATTATTGTGAGTGTTGTCATTAGCGTTGTTATTGGATTGATGTTGTTATCCTTAATGCAATATCGAGTTATCGAAGCACGACCGATTAACAAACTTCTGGTCTAAGCCCCAGACGTCCACTCTGTTCACCCGTTCGATGAGTCATCCATCGACATCTCTGCCCATAGATTGCGTTACAAAACAAAAACAGATACCTTTTTCAGATGCATTGTAACGTCCGCACCAGCCAGAGGGAAGCGCTGCACGGCGTGAGGTAGACAGTATCCCTCAAACACAGGCACGCTGTGGCTCACGCCGTCTCCGGAGTCAAACACCACACCTTCAACCAAATACATGAAAAGAAATCCTCACATTTTCTTTCTGATCCAAAAAGAAAAAGGGTAACCTTTTGAACACCGTAGGGGTCTGTACCTCTTTTTCCCCCGTGTTCAAGTAGTCGTATGAACCCCAAAAATGCCTCCTCGAGCGATCCTAGCGTATTTCAGGGCCTTAACAACATCCCACTTATTAAAAGACACCTTTTTGGAAAGATTAGGACCTAATGAATCTGAATCTGCAACAATAAACAAAGCCTTTGCCTGTTAGGAAGGAGTTTTAATTTAAAAAAATAAAAATAAAAAAAATGGAAAAATTACTTATTTTATGGTAAAATATTGTCTGAATGGGGCATGCTGCGACTTTAAATTACCGTCAGCACTTGCTCTATGACATGGTTTTAGAAAGATCAGCCGACCAGGAAGGCTTCAGGAGTTAGAAACATAAGAAAAAAGCTCTGGCCGTTTTGTGATTTTTCCAGGTACTATCAGAATCAGTTTATTAGCCAGGAATGTTTTCACACAAACGAGGATTTTTTTGAGGCGGAAGGTGCATACAGATGCAAGTCCGAGACATTATTAAAGTAATATTAAGTCCTTATAATGAAATAACTCATTACTAATTGATGGATGCAAGCCTAGCCAACATAATGCACAAGAGAAATGCACAAATAGACAAGTCATTAGCCAAACTACCCGTCGATCTCCCTGCAGCGTAGAGTGCCAGTACCGCCTGCATGGCCACGTAGGTGAAGGGGACGTTGAAACACTCGAACATGATCTCCACCATGCGCTGGCGGTTCTCCAACGGGTTCATGGCCGCCTCGGTCAGCAGGACGGGGTGATCGTCTGGATCCACACACAGCTGCTGGAATGCGTGATGCCAAATCTTAAAAAGAAAAGAAAAAATGAAACCGTCAAGGTAACAAACCCCATTCCGTCGGGGTCCTCCGGGTATAAAAAGGCAGGGATTGTGAGATAATAGCGACCGAGGGACAAATTAGCAAGCAGCTTCATCATTGCTACGCAATCATTTTTACATTAAGCCTTTATCGTACGATATGTGAACATGACCTCAATCATTTTTACATTAAAGATTGATCGTAGGATAAAGGGACATGACCTCAATCATTTTTACGTTCAAGATTTACCGTACGATATATGGACATGACTGCGATCATTTTGTCTCAATATTGCCCGTTGTGTTAACGTCCATGTTTACATAAGAATGTCATCAACATTTTAGCCAACCTATCATAAAGACTTTTTGTTAACAGATTTTTTTATTTATTGTTTTAGTTGTGTAATTTATTCCAAATTGAATTTGTTCCATTTATTGAGAATATTATATTGGTGTCAGGCACGTGGATTCCTTCCCACTTTACTTTTTCCATTTCATCCCAGTTACGAATGATCCCGTTCTTAATGGGATGCTTCAAAGCCAGGACCCCTCTCATGTGTTGGGCCTCGTGTCCGATGTAGATCTCCCTTTCAAGGTTACTGTTCATCATTTCCTGCAAAAAAAATGAAATAAAAATAAATAAAAAAAGAGGGAACTTCTGATGAGAAAAGGGCTGGCTAGAGGCGAGGCCACGTCACTGTTAGAATACATTCTTTTATAAAGAAGACATACTTGTAAATGCCCTCACCGCATATTTGGGCATTCCAATAATTGTTGGGAATATAATGTTTGGGAGGTCTTGATCTGCAAATCCTGCTTTCATCAAACCAGACCCTGTATCCAGGACTATGGGGGTCTTGAAATCCGTCATCTGCAAATCACATTAAGAAAAATAAAGACTGGAAGCAAACGGCACACCTGGCTCCGTCTTGAGTGGGAAATTCTGTCGAAAGCAACATGCATCTCATTTGCTTAACTCCTAAGACAGTTTGTAGTTTTAGAGAGGGTGCACACTGGAAATAACTTCCTGTTTTCATTTCTGACGACAGTCGACTGCACTTTTGTAATCGCAGTGAGATTGTGAGGTTTGGTACCAAGATGACCAACTGGATACAGTGCAGAATTACAGTAGATATAGTGTACCTCTCTCATGTTGAGGTTAAGCGGGGCCTGAATCCCAGATGACCCAGAGCCCGATATCCTCATTGCCTCAGAGCTCTGAACACCACCAGCAAAGCCTTCACGCCACTCATCTCTTCCACCAGGGTCAAACTCCAGAGGCCGGTCAGGAGGCGGCCGGTCAGGAGGCGGCCGGTCAGGAGGCGGCCGGTCAGGAGGCGGCCGGTCAGGAGGCGGCGACTGCTGATCCGCCACAGACAAAGGCTGGACGTCCTCTGCTGGCTGCAAATCTGTTGTTAGCAAACGCGCGGGTACTTCTGATGTATCCTCTTCACCTTGAGTGGTCATTTCAGACAAGTGGTCCAATGAAACATTGCATTCGTCTGTGAGAGCACAGTTGTTGTTGCAGCTGCGTTCCATCACATTTGAATTGACAACAAAGTCGTGACCGATGGCTGGAGCTGCATTCTCAGGCAGTGCATAGAGTTGCACAAAATCGAGCTCTTGAGCGACGTAGGGCCGAGCTGGATCCCGCAGCTCTGTGGGAGGTTCGTGCTCAGCAAGGTCGGCGTGGTTCACAAGAAGTGGAGCCCTGCTGGGCTCGGGCACCGGAGGAAGGTGCGATTTCCCTCCTGGGTCAAACGCTTCAACATCTGGCCTCATTCCAAAGGGTGAAGAAGCATCTTCATGAGATTTAACCAATTTGTTTCCATAGATGCATCCCCGAGGTTGGATTCCTGCCTCTTCAGGAGCTTCCTTCAAATTAGAGGCGGCTTCATTAAATTCCGACGAGCGATCATCTTGACAATCCGGAGATCGTGGTGTATCCTCTTTGGCGCCATTGGGACCCAACGCTGCTTGAAGATTTTCATGTCTACATGTTTCCTGAGAATCATTCTGGACCGAAGGTGCCGAATGCGTCCTCTGTGACCGACAGCTACCTGATAAAAGCTCATCACAGAGGGCTCGGTCCTCCTCCGTCTCACCTCTAGCCTTCTCCATTACAGAACATTTTACAACCTTTCTGGCTCTGTCCTTGTGCCGCGTCGCTTTACCCAAACTCTTCTCGAGCTTCTCCACCTCCCTTTTCTCCTTTTCCAGTTGTAGCTGAAAAGCCTCCCTCTTTTCTCTCGTACTCAACGGCCCGTTTGCATCTGGAGGTTCGCCCACAGAGTGTTCCTCTTCGCAGCTTTGGAGCTCCTGGATCAGCAGGTTCTCCTCCATGATCAGCTCCTCCAGGATGTGTACTTTCCTCAACTCCGTCAGCAGGTCCGGCCTGCTGTGAAACTCTCCCGTGGTGGCTTCAGAAGCCTCGGTTTCGCTTGCAGATCCGGCTGATCCGGGCTCACCAAGGTGGTTGGACTCTGCAGGGTCAAGGTGATCCTCGAGGCCAAGAACACCAGCTTCAGCCAGCTCGCTAGACGACATCTAAAAAAAAAAGAAAAAAGAAAAAGAAAAAGAAAAAAAGAAGCACAATAAGGATCATGAATGCAGGTTAACGCTGGCTGTATAAACCGTAGTTCAATAAAAGGTCGACAGTTCTTCTGTAGTCAGAGTGCAGCTCCACAAATGAAACCAACAGGAATCTGATTAAGAGAAACCTAGCTGCTAATTTATACAGACTACATCACCACCCAATCCAGTCTTCTCCATCCATTAGCAAAAAACAAAACTTACCACACCGAGCTGGTCCTCACTGTCCCACGGCGGCCACTGATGGTGCCCGTCCTCCGACCTCAGCAGGGCGTCCAGCACTGCTTCCTGAGCCAGAAAATGTTCTTCTTTCTGGAGGAGGAAAGACGTTTAAATTGACTCTGGTAACTTGTGAAGGGCATCGGATGATATATTCAACATTTCACATACAGCCCCTTAAAATGGCGGCAATCATCCACCTCTCTTACCTCCAGTATGTCATCAGCCCTGTCCAGGATCTTTTCCACCGCCCTCAAATCCTCCTGCTCCTTCACATGCCAGTCATTTAGGGAGAGATCGATCTCACTAGGGGGGAGGGAAAGCAGGAAAAAGTGCCATCAAAATATATTCAATGTATTAAGCACACACCTATGACGTCAGTATACCAACTAGCGTCAATGTAGTATGATTTAACATATAACCAGTTTGAATTTATTTCAGAGTTATACTTTGAATCAGTTTGGAAATATTAGAGTCAGGAAAACATGCCTGAGCAGGAGAGTTTGGGAATTTTCCGAGACCCGATTTAGAAACTTGAAACTAAAAAGGTGGGACCATAAATATATAAAGACCATTATTTCCAGAGCAACAAGAGGAGTTTAAAATAAAAAAAGGTGGAGCATTGGCCCCAGATGGAGGAACTATACAAGACTGTTCAGAGCAGGTTGGACTCCCGGGTTCGGGTTTATTTCTTTGCTCAAATAATAAACACTAATGCTTCGAACGCTGACCGCTTCCAGTGGTTTATTTGAACATTTTCGGGACTCCAATAGCAGCAAAAAAACAGTGTTGGAGCAGTAGTTTATACTCCATTGACAGGCCCAGCCTGAGAGTCTGTTTTCCCAACTCCATTTTCTCATTTCTTTGAGCCAAACCAATCGTCCCATCCCTCGTTCCTACACTCACAGAAACTGCTGAGCTCCAACTTATTTTAAACCCAAACTAATTTAATAGTGAAAACAGATGCGTTACCCATCCACAGTGTCCTGATTCTGGTCGTGGAGGTCATACGAGTCCCAGAGGAGAGTAGGAATCCCCTCTGTGGTGCAGATGGACTTGTCCCTTCCATCTGTAATAGTGCTGGAGAGGATGTGGCGAACGGGACTCAGTTCGGGATCCTCCAAACTGCTTTCCGAGTGCATCGTCCAGTCCCAGCTCTGCGGGGCCTGCGGGGCCTGCGGGGCCTCCGGGTTGCGTGCGCTCATAACCTCCGTCTGCTTGGGCCGATCTCGAGGCCCGTCGGACCGGTCGGCGTGAGCGCGGGGGTCGGTGGGATCGTGGCATCGCAGCTCCCTCTTCCGTGGCGTCGGGTTCTGCGTGATGGTGACAGTGTACGAGCTCTCCAGATCGTCCACCGGCAAGCCAAGCCACGGATTGTTGGGCAGCGCCACCGAGCGAGTCACTTTGATCTCCAGGTTGAGGGAATCCGTGGTTACTCTCGGGACGATCTGGATGCTGGCCCCCGAGGGGGAGTTCCCCTCAGAGCCCACGTCAAACTCCCCTCTGCGATCCTCACAGTCTGAAACACAGGGGACATTCCCTTTGTGAGACCTGCCCCGGGCCAGCCTTAAGTCCCTGGCCCCGGATCCGCCCCACGCCTCCGGCTGGCTGCTCCCGGCTCCGTCGAAGCCTGAGTCGAATGAGTTGAGGGAGGGGGGTTTGCCCTCAATTGGCGCCGCTGCGGAAACTGTAGTCGCGGATGTTGCCAGAAGAGGAGCCGTCGCCTCCCAGCCACTTTCACATTCCCCGACGTCCCGAGCACCCTCAGCCGCTCCGTTTGTAGCGCCGTCGGCAGAGTAGTGATTTACATGGCCGCGCCGCAGCAGCTCGTACTGCCAGTGTAAAGCCAGCTGGAGGTGGGCGACGGCCACGGGTCCTGAACTCATCAGCAGTTTCCTCAGGGTCATGCACCTGATGAGCAAAAAACGAAAACCATAACATTTGCTGTGTAGCTACCACAAACAAATATATTTGTGAGACAACAATCTCGAACGTGGTGCATGCATTCCCCCGGAGAACAAAATACATTATAATCTCACCAATGATCTTCTAAAGTTGAAATGTATTTTTAGAGTCCTAATGACGTGCTGCTCTGCAAACAGCAGTGCGACTGTGATGCCAGAGCACGATGCATTAGGCTCCCTTAGTAGACGTCACTTCAAATAGATTTTGGGAGCGTTTCTTCCTCGTTAAAAAGTAAAGTCACAGATCTGTTAATGGTTTCGGTCATTTCCATCACTCCACAGAAAAATACATTTGTCAAAATACATTAGTCAGTAATTATCTTATTATGAAATCAATCCATGTCATCACCATTTTAAGTTTTAAGTCAAGTAAAAAAAAAATTAAAATCACACTCCAGTTCAGGGAAAAGTTTGCAATGACATACAGAGATTAAAATAAACTGAGTCTCTGCGATCCTTTTAAATTTGAGCTCCATCATCTTGTCAAATCCGTTTGTTTTGAAGAACAGATTATTGAATACAATATTGAAACAATTAATCAGACATGTTTTGATATTTATTTTGGGGTAAATTAAGTGTTATATTAAATCAATCTTTAAAAACCACACATCGCACCGTTTTCGCACACATCCAAGTGAGAAAGGTTGTAAGACATTGTGGCCAATCTCAAATGTACTTTAATATAATAAAATATATAATATATATTTTACATCTGTTAAAAATAAAAAATAAAAAATAAAAACACCCTCTCACCGCTGAGACATCCGCTGGCCCGCCTCCTGAAACTCGTCATCCGGGATGGCTTTGGCCAGATGAGCCAGATGAAGCAGCTCCTCCGTGTCTGGAGGAGGACTCTTCTTCAGGAAAGTGGACGTCTTGTACCTCCATGCAGGGATCGTGCCCCAGTTCCTCCTCTGAGCGCCGTCTGCATCGACTCCGGACAGCAGCAGCTGGAGGACGTTCTCACAGAGGACCAGGCGGTACCAGCTGTTGGCCTGCAGGAGAAGCAGAGTTTTGGGGGGGGGGGGTAGTTTTAGGGGATAATAGGGGCTAAACTGACACGCTTACAAGGATTTCTAGTCGTCATTGTACGACAGGGTTGCAAACTAAATTTTTATTTTAATCCTAATTTGCAAGAAAAAAACAAACAACATATTTGGAGGGTGGAGAATGAATTAAGTTTTGATTGATCTTGAACCAAATGATCTTTACGGTCATATTCAGGTACAATTAAATGTTGCAAGAGCAGTTAACCATCTCCACTGTATCAACTTTAACTGGAGACTATAAAAGAGACTCACTGATCCACTTCTTATCCCGGTTCCTGAATTTGGACATTTCTGATACCGAAATAATTACGATATCAAAGTTCTGCTTCCATAAAATGTGCATCCAATTTTTGCTTAAAATTTAAATGTATTCCAGAGCATGTTATTCAAACTGGAGGTAAACCCTCAAGCAGTTTTGGGGGTGTTTTGTGTAGAACTGTGAGTAATTCACATCTAAAATATATTACCCACCCTCGATTTAAAGTTATAATGAAAATTTTGAAATAAAAAAAAAAAACAGTTGATTACTGACAGTCAACCAATCTTTTCAGATACAGACACGACCGCTTCTCTAAAATGTCCACAGAATGCTGAGAACTTGCCTTGTTGTAGTGACGGTGGTAGCTGGAAACGGCTCTGAGGGTTTGGAGGACGAAGTTGACGGCGGAGCGGAGCTTCTCCTTCAGCCGCTCCACGTCCAGAACCCAGCGCTCCCGGGTCTGACCGTCATACAGCAGGATCTCCGCCACCGTGTGGATCACATCTTCAGCACAGAGAATGAGTGCCTGGTGGGTGAGGAGGGTTGGAGTTGTAACAGTAGTTACCTAAATATTTACTCATAGGGAATATGACAGTGACGGTATCTCTTGAGGTGGATGTGTGACTGATATTAGATATCTAAAATCAGGAAAAAGACTTCAGTTACTACAAGGAACTTTCATTTTGTGTGTTTTTTGGCAGTCCCTGTGGACAAAAGCAGTAGTGTTTCCAGCAGCACCAGTGTCCCTTTAAAAAACATCCGTTTTAACTGCAGCAAGGTCAGTCTCAGTCCTGGTTCCTCTAACAATACGGCCTGGTCCTCCAGCAGTCAGTGTTCTGTGTTGCCTCCCAGAAAAAGGATCTGGTCAGATCCAAATACATTTCTGGTGAACCTAAATGGTTTCGTGTGATGCCGCTGGTGATTTGGTTCCAATGTTAGGCAGTACAAATATATCCGCCACCATTTGTAGGTCATATAGAGGCATCACTATGAAATTGAGGCCAGTTAAAAATACCCTTGTAGTAACTTTAAGACTCTAATCTGAACCACAATACAGTCTGATTGAGGCTGGGATTACATTCAGGCCACATGTCTATAAACTGAAAGAAAAACAGTAAAATCGGTACCATGGCAGGTATGTGAATGGACGCCTCAAACTCAGACACCAACATCACCGCCTTCGCAGCATCCTTGGCAATCTCTATTTTGTAAGGCTGGAGTTTCTCTTGAAGGAGAGTTTTAATCTGCTCTGTGATCTGGAAACACATTTTGGTTCATAGAAGTAGTCAGACATTTAAACCACGGATACACACACACACACACACGTTTGTATAGAAGTATATGCTTCATGCGTTAAAGCTGCATTCTCTCTACTGACCACCAGGGGGAGGAGACTCTGATTGTATAGAAGTCTATAGAAAATGACTCTACAATGTTTACTGAGGGAATAAATCAAGAGAAGTAAACATGAGTTTATGTCTCAATCTCTAGTTTCAAGTCTTCTTCAATACAGCATGATGTTCATTTAGTAAATTATGGAGTCAAACAGACCATAAAGCAGGGTATGCTTTAGGGCGGGGCTACAAGGTGATTGACAGGGATCTACCAGAGACTTATCCGGCGTCTCTACGTCCACTTCCTATATAAGGGCTATGTTTAGTACGCAGTCGCGTTTGATTGACAGCTTTCACACCCGTCCAAATGAATCGCACCAAAAAAGGACTGCAAAAAGGAGGCGAGTGCACCACAGTTTGTTGTGTGTGAAAGCACAGACTCACCTGTAGAGCATCCTCTCTCAGCTGGAACACTTGTAACTGGAGACGGGCCTTACAAAAGGCCTGCTGCCACAGTAGCTCCACTTTCTCCACGGCAGCAGTTATACTGTAAAATAAAACATTTCAAACTCATATTTACTACATTCATATTTATGCCAGTTTGGAGAAGCTAATTACATTGCTACCAAAAATATTTATTTTTTTTTTTTACAGAAACACTCCTCACACACACGATGTGTTTAAGGACCGTCGGAAAGATGAAAATCTGACAGTTCTTATATGGCAGCTTTTTGCTGTGATGAACGGTGCAATTTTGCTGATTGTTTAAAGAAAACATGCTTTTCCATCTGGGTTTTCCAGGGTTAATTCCTAATTTATTCACCATTACAAACCATCAGTGAAAACAGTTCAAGTGTGACCAGAAGGAGCAGAATCTACACTACAGCACCGGTTTCAACACACAGACTGGAGTATGTTTGCCACTCAGGCCACCTTGGACTCCCACACTGACATTGACTCTTTTGCCTCCTCCGTTCTGGATTACATCAGCACCAACATCAATAATGTCACCTTCCTCAAAGACATTACAACGTTCCCAAATCAGAAGCCGTGGATGAGCAGTGAGGTCCGCCTACTACTGAAGGCACGCGACACCGCCTTCAGATCAGGTGATGCACATGAGTGTGAATACAGATTGCGAGCAGTAGTGTTGCATGCTGGGTGTGGAACCATGAGTGAGAGTATAGATCGCGAGGAGTACTATAAATTCAGTTAGTGATTATAGGTTAATGTATTGTAATAAATTTAACGTGTTCTGTGAGCCATTGAATATGGTCGTGGCCAGCAATGTCAAAGGGAGGGCCGTTTGATGATGGAGGTGGGCCGGCCCAACGCCATCGGCCCACCGGGAAATTTCCCCGGTGTTCCCCATGGCCAGTCTGCCCCTGGGTGTGGTGCGCCAAACAACAACCTGGCCCTCAACACCAAAGAGCTCATCGTGGACTTCAGGAAGACAAAGCGCTGCACACACTCCCCCATCCATATCAATGGAACAGAGGTTGAGCATGTCTCCAGCTTCAGGTCTCCAGCTTCCTGGGTGTCCCCATCTCAGTATGAGTATAACACCTCAACCCTGGTCAAGAAGGCACACCAGCATCTCTTCTTCCTGAGGAGACTGAAGAAGATCCACATGTCTCCTCTGATCCTGGTGAACTTCTATGTACCATCGAGAGCATCCTTACTAACTGAATCACAGTCTGGTATGGCAACTGCTCTGCCTCAGACCGGAAAGCTCTGCAGAGGGTGGTGAAACCCGCCCAACACATCACCGGTACTCCACTCCCTGCAATTGAGTCCATCCACCTCAAGCGCTGCCTGCGGAGAGCGCACAGCATTGTCAGGGACACCACTCACCCCAGCCATGGACTGTTTGCCCTCCTCCCCTCTGGGAGGCGCTATAGAAACCTCCGTTCCAGGACCAGCAGGCTCAGGAACAGTTTCTTCCACTCGGCTGTCAACACCCTTAACTCTGCACCGCGGTGACTAGGGTGACCAGACGGCCTCTTTTTCCCGGACATGTCCTCTTTTCGAGACCTAAAAAAGCGTCCGGCAAGGATTCCAAATACGTCCGGGATTTTGCTACGTCGGGGGAAATAGTTATTACCCCCTTACAAGTTCTGGAAATGGTACGTCCGGGAAAATAGTTATTACCCCCTTACAAGTTTTGGAAATGGTATCTCCCTCACGTTCCACCTTCTTGCGCAAGCTCTGACTGTAGAGAGAACTGTCATTGGTCGACCGATCTCAACGTAAATGTAAGTTCACGGCATGCTACACACTACTGCTACCTCCCCCGCCCCGAAGTGTCCTCCTCCTCCTCCTCGACGAAGCGTCCTCCTCCTCCTCCTCCACCCCCCCCCCCGGAACGAAGTGTCCTCTTTTTCACAAACTCAAATCTGGTCACCCTAGCGGTGACAGCCCCCTATCACCACCAGCAATCAACAGACAACTCCAGAGTGAAAAAAATATATATATATATATACACATACACACACACACCGTACTTTTCGGGTTACAAGCCGCTCCTACGGCTGATCAGTGTCCCCGCTGTAGCAAGCTAGTAGCGCTGCTAGTTAGCGCTGCTAGTAGCGCTTCTGCTGCTACCAGCCACTGCTGCTGCCCGCTGCTGCTGCCCGCGTCCCCTCTGCCCAAGTCGGGTGTCGAGCCTGGTCCCGCTACCTTCGGTGGTTTTCAGGGAGCTAGCGGAAGTTAGCGGGGAAGTGACGGAGCGCTAGCAGGAGCCCCAGCTGGCTACAGCGGGGAGCTGTCGGGGACACTGACCGAAGGTAGTAGCGGCTTATAACCCGAAAAGTACGGTATATATCTTCATATTATCCATGACATTACACTGCACCTTAACTGCTTCTTTTGCACTCTGGATAGACGCTAACTACATTTCGTTGTCACAGTACTTGTTCTATGTGCAATGACAATAAAGTTGAATCTGAAATTAAAGGAAACATTACCATAAAGTATCAGCTATGACTGCTAGATGAACAAACATGTTTCAGCCAACCGAAACCTTACTGGTGAAACACATTGTGCTTTTTGGCTGTTGAGCAGCACGGGCCGTTCCGACATTGCATGGTGTGCATGGGAAGTGTCGTTACAGAGGATTAAGATAAAAGGCCGCGACCGCACCGGCTGTGGTTCTGCAGCATGTCGAAGGCGGTGTGGGTGAAGAGCGCCGTCCCAGCCATCGCCTGGTAGCACGGCTCCTTCTCCGGGTAACGCAGCTTCTCCACGATACTCTCACAGTGCGTCAGCAGAGCGTCCAGCCCCAGCTCCCTGAATACAACGTGCAGACATACAAATATGGGTTAGTTTGAAGATGATATAGGGTGAAGGAAATTATCTAAACCCATTTTTCCTGGTTATGCACAAGGGTGAACTTGTCAAAACTGTTTTTATTTTTTTATTTATTTATATATCTTTTACAGGAAACACTTGAAGATAAATGGCACTTGTAAATATCAAGATAACTTTCCCTTTTTTAAATAAAAATAAAAAAAAAGACAAAATGTAAATCATACCCTCTAAACTAAAAATAAATCAAACACTAGTACTAAGCTTGTTTAAAACTGGCTGCTCTTTGGCGCTTTCGCACCTGTAGTTTGGTTCCTGTGGGCCAAAGGTAGGAAATTATACATTGTGGTTCCCTTGTGGAGGAGTAAGCAATAAGTTACAGATGGATTGGTAACATACCGGTGTGAAAGCACCCCAAGTGTCATTCTAACTAAACATGGCTGCAGACTTTGAATGAAGTTGTGTTTTAAAGTTAAGTTCCCAATATGTTCACATATAAGCCGTTAACTGAGAACACGTTCCAAAACCCATACGATCATAATATTCTTTTCTGGCTATTCTGACCCACAATCCTTTGCGCAGCCGATACACGAGTAAAGGTTAAAAGTGCCATGTTTTGAGAAAGTTGGATCCCAATTGAATGAATACTGCATGCAACAGTGTGCACTTTGTAAGGGCAGCTGTAGCATGTCCTAAAAGTACAAAATAATAAAAAAGTAAAATCACTGGAAATAGTTGCATTTAAAGTCTTTTTACCATCACAAAGATGCAATTGAAATTAAGCAAACTATCCTTGGAGATAAGCAAATCGATCATGTTGCTATAATTACACATCCCTGAAGGTCAGGGGCTGTATAAGCTACTGGAGAGGAGCAGTTGTGAGCCCGACCTCCTGAGCTGCTGGAACTTGGCTTCGTTGGTGGAGCAGAAGTGTCGGAGCTCGCCGAAGGTGGAGGGCGGTGGCAGCCTGGACAGAGCCTGCAGTTTGGAGATGTACGAGGGCAGCCGCTGTACCGCGGACAGGAACGCCTGAAGGAACTCATCGATCTCCTGCAACGAGGAACAGCACAAGGACAAGAGTCAAGTTTTAAATGCAGAGACAAGTCATTTGCTATCGGGTGTGAACCGTTTATTTAAGCATTGGTTTCTTCAGCCGGTAGCTCCCATGAATTTCACGATATTCAAAGTCAATGGGAAATTATTTTTTGTCTAATGTCGGCCATATTATCTGCTCAGAATTTTTTTGTTGCTGCCGTTTACATTCCTGATTATGCAAATAAAGAAAGCACGACAGGAATGTCCCATTTGTTGTGTTATAAAGGGCTACAACTGAATTGGATGTAGCCCGTTTGTAACGCAACAAACGGGCTACATTTTTGCATAATGACAAACAAAAAGGATCCTCAAATCCTAATGCATCAGTCATGATTTTTATCGTCTACTTATGATAAAATCAAGCTGCTGACCGTTTGCTCGGAAGTCGCTCAACCTAAATGTGGGTCTAGTGGAGATCATACTGTCATGAATACTGTCATCGTGGCAAAATGCCCCAGATGAACATGAGTGAATGTAATGGGAAGAGGGGGGTCCTTTCACTTGCTAATAAGGTCAGCTGACCACGCGATGCATTTGCTCAAGCTTCACCAAGGTAACAGGACAATGGACGCCGGACGGATCTCATGAATGGACTCGCACATGAAAACAGCCTCCGGACGGACCGAGCCCGCTCTCCATCACAAAGAGGGCAATGATTGGAATAACTATTTTGGCTGTGGCGTCGTACGGCTCGCAAAACAGTGTGTGTGTGTGTGTGTGTGTGTGTGTGTGTGTGTGTGTGTGTGTGTGTGTGTGTGTGTGTGTGTGTACCGCTGCCGAGGACAGCGGGACAATGCTACTTTGTGTTGAACCCTCTGACTGATCATGAGACGGATTCATAAGACTTGCTTTGATACACAAACGCGTGTTTCACAGCCAGAATGAAGGGATGCTCATGTGTTGCACACATTTACTGAATATTAGCAACATCTGGGTCCTGATAATGGTACATTTGTTTAAAATAATAATATGGGTTCAAGGGAATGGACCACAGTTTTGATCTTTTACACATGCAGGATTATTTTCCTATTATCCTACACATCTAATGCTCTTATGAGCCCTCTTTAACCGTCCTAACTTAACCGTTTAACTTTCCTTTACCTGGTCATTAAAGCGGATCAGCCAACAGCTTATCTAGTATAACATCTGGCATTAAAGTTAAAAAAAGTTACTTTAAAAAAAATAACGATTAAGATAGTCATAATTCTTATGTTTACCCCCCCTCCATTGTTAATGTCTGCTGCTTTTTAAACATTTGCAATGAGTTAACTATGGAGGATGGAGCCTGACAAAGCCTAAATAAATATGCCAAAAAATGCATCACAAATATTGTACCTCAAAAATAAATGTAGGCATTAATCGATTGATCAAATGTCTCAGTTTTAATTGTATTCATTAAGTCACATTTATCTACACATCTATTTAATTTTCCTTTTGTTTATTTATTTTGATTAAAAGCAACATTTATTTTATTATTTTTTAATATAACATTTGTAATTCTCTTTATGCATTATTAAATGTATTTATACATACATTACATTCATTTTACCCCCATTTATTTCCTCAAACGTTTAATGTATTTCTGCTTCTTTATGCAAATGAGGGGGTGTCAACTTTCCACCCATTGGTCAATCAATAGGGTGCACAGCTTACCTTGATGAAGGCCACCCAGCTCTGGTGGCAGTAGATCAGGTAGCCGCCCAGCGCCGCGGTTAGCTGGCTCCGGTCAATGTAGTTGGAGAGCTCTGGGGTTTCTCTGAGAAGCACTTTCTGCAGGAGAGACGAGCGTCACCGACCGAAATCCACAAACCAGAAGGCTGCAGGACGCGTCGCCTCACTCACCTTGAACGAGGCCGCGGAAGAATTTGAGGGAGTGAGGAGTTTCAGCAACAGCTTGATGGCCTCCTTCTTTTTGGGCTGAATTATGTACACGCTGTGGACGGTCCGCTTGTGCCTCTAGAAGAGATGTGCGGGAATAAAAGCGTCAATTTGTGAAAAACATTTCATGTTTTGTGAGGATTGTATTTGAAAAAGAGAAAGTCGTCTGTGGGTCAGCAGGCCCCACGACTGTTGCAATTTCAAACAGGGCCACTTACACACATCCAGGGGTCTCATTAATAAAAATAACACACGAAGAAAAGAAGAAGAAAAACGACACAAAACCATGCATTTGCTTTTATAATTCCAAATCAGCTTTGAATTAGCCGCACACGGATTAGCCTCATGAATGTTTACGCACATGAGCCTGCTCTTGGTTCTCCTTTCGTGCAACACAACTAGCCAATAACAGCGCCTGCATTTGTTGACATGGTACTTTGGTGGAGTGTACAAATCATAGACTGTATACAAGTAGTGGACGTAGTCGTCTTGACGTCACCCGTACGTTTGAACTTCTCTTTTGAAGCCTCCAATTCGGCTTTTTGGCCGTCGCCATCTTGTTTTTTGCAACCAGTGACCAGAAGCGAGCGTATCTGGACTGAGGAGTGACGTAAAGACGACGTATACAGCTCTGGTGTCGACCGGTCAATCACCTTGTAGCCCCACCCTAAAGCATCCCCTGCTTTATGGTCCATTTGACTCTAAATGGACCATAATTTACTAAATGAACATCATGCTGTAGTGAACTCGCCCCCTGGTGGACATTAGAGAGAATGCAGGTTTAAGACACTTCAATATTGGCTTCATTTTTTAAAAAGGGACGGTGGTTGCCGCCTGGTACAAAAGTGCAGGAAATAAAGTTAACAAAAAACATCAACATGCAGTAAAAAGTGCAACTTTTGGGGGCATTTTGGTTCAGGGGCCTCAGCGTCACAGCCCAGCTTAACTGTTAGCTTGTTAATCAATCACATCCAGATTGCATGGATCACCACAAACATAAAAACAGAAGGTAATCATAAGTCAGGTTTCCCCAGCAGTTTACAATTACAGAATAAAACGTTTCAACACATCTTGTTTCCTTCTTGAGTGGAGGAAAGTTGATCTGGGTGAGAAAAGGCAGCAGCCCGACATAACTGTGCTCATTTAAAATGTATTTTCACTTCCTTCTATTAAATAACCAAGCATGTGACCAGCAATGCATGTGACCCCCACACAGGATTTACAATCACTTTGCACACTTGGTTTTGTACTTCAAAGAACAGCTCAGGCTGCAGCACTTTGAATCTATAAAAACAAATGTTGCATAACTTAATGCTGCAAGAAGGAGCTCAATCCCAAGGTGACCGCGTCACCGTGCAGAGAGGACCTCCTCCAAGTGCCGTTCATGCATAATTCATACAGAGCCAACTGCAGAAACGCCAAGCTACCGTTTTACAGAAGCTCCGTGCGAACATGTGCAATACTTTCAATAAGTCAAGGTTAGATTAAAAAAACAATACTGGTCTTCGTCTTTTCTGCAGCAGAGAGGAATGCTCTCTTCAGGGTGGGACCGAACTCAGTTCTGCGGTTGAGTTGGACTTTCTCTGCCCACAGGACATAACTGATCAAATGCTGAACTAGATCCAGCACTGATCCGACAAAACACCGATCCCTCAGTCAGGAGGCCGCTTGTTCGTTTCCCCACACGAAACGAGAAGCCAATGTTGACGTAACTCGTGTACTTCTGGAGTTATTTGAACCCAACTAACTAAAGTGGTTTCCCCTGAAGACAGAAGTGTATCTTGAAAAGACTTGGTGCATGTTATGAGCGTAAAGTGACACACATTGCCTTCAGAGGAAAACGGAGTAACTTTTAAGATTTCATATAAACCGCTGTTTGAGGGTACGTTGACATTTTACGGGTGCCTGGGACAGGGACAGATATTTTGAAAAGGAAGTGATGTGCAATTGTTATGGCCGACAGAACCCTCAATTACTTAGGATTATCATTTAGATCAGCTTTGCAAGTTCAATAAAAAAAAAAAAATTTGAGTTTGTAACCATGGATGAATGAAACAATTAACAAAAAGATAATCATAATAATGTACATTTGATTAAATACAGTTAATTAAAAAATACCAACCTATTGGAAACTAAAGTACTCTAAATTTATGTGATAAATTATTATAAATTATATATAATTTATATTGATAAAGTGTGAGTCACTGCAACCAAAAGGAGGTCCTTGAGCGTGCCGCCATAAATAAGCACCCAAAATATTATGCAGCTTGTTACAGCAGAATGTGAGATTTAACCTCGGACAGACACTGAGACCCGCACACACACGAGAACGATCTCCTCATCTCCGGATGGGGACATCAAAATACTTTGTTATGGGAGTAAATCCAGAGAACAGACAATTAGTGCTGAGTATTTAAAGTAATATCCTGAACACAAACACAAGCTTCAGGCTCATGAGAGACGAGAGAGAGGCGATGTGCGCTTGAAAAATCCAGCATTGTTTACATCCATGTTTACTCTTCTACCCCATCTTGGCCCCTGCAGCTATACTCGATTATAGTGGAAAAGTGTGAAACCATTGGAAGTACCACATCATGTGCATCCTCATGTGTGCACAAGATAACAAGGACCCACTCATAGGGGGGAAATAAATAAATAAAATGCTTCATACCTTCAAATCCTATCTGACAGTGGTGCTGTGAGATATTGGCTCATCGTGGATACGATGCTACTGTGAATTGTCTCGTTTTTAACGCTGAAAATGTCAGCACATATTCTTTATAAATGTACATTTAGTTTTTGTCACACAATACCTCCAGCAGGAGCAGCGTCTCGGCGACCACCCTGGTCGTAGGGAGCGAGGCGTGCCTCAGATCGGCCACCACGGACCCCAAACTCTCCTTCGCCTGCTTCTTACTGTGGAGAGAGAACATACCCATCCATCAGTACGTATGTGTGACACACACACACACACACACACACACACACACACACAAAGCATGAACGACTCCACGTACTTGTGCAGACACAGAAAGTAATTTATGAAGTCCACCACTTCTGCTTTGCTGAGTTCTGAGGAGAGTTTGGCTTGTGTGTCTGCTGGGAACACGATCAGAGGGCAGCCATGTTGATCAAAAGCACCTGGACAAGATTACACAAGTTATTAATAAAAATAAAAAAACATTAAAAAAGAAAAGTCCATTTTGCCTGTATAACTTACAATTGTTATGTGATTATTTGAAATATGCATCACTCTAAAGTGCTTCATTATAAGCCTCATCACTGTGTGCATATAAAACATTTATTATAAAAAGTGGAGGATTAAACATACCAGGGAATAACACGGCTGCAGAGTTAAGCACGTGATCCGCGGGCAGCGGCGGCGGGGAGGAGACGCGCTCCTGCACCGACTCGTGGAAGTCTGGAATAAAAAGAGAAAAGATTTGTGTGGAAATTTTTTATTTATTTAAACTGCCTCAGACAAGAATGTTTCTTTCTTTCCGCAACGCGACCACTGGAGGGAAGCCGAGCCCCGGCAGGAGGAAAATACATATTACAAAAAGTTGAGAACCAACTCTGTGAAGTGATGAAGACTAAAAACACGTTATTATAATTATATTTATGATTATTATTAGTGGGAATACACGAGGTGTCACTGTGGACACGCCAGGTGTCGCGTGCACACGTCACGTCTCTCCTACCTGTTGCGTGTCGGCTCATCTTTTCCTCACTCGCGGCTCATGGACGCGACCGTTTTCGGGTTTTTTGGTGGGGGCAAATCCAAACTTTACCCTTTATGACCCTGATGCACCAGAGAGATAGGAGGAGGGGAAGAGGTGGCCCAACACGGAGCAGAACTACCGCGGCTGCTCGCTGCTGCTCTCCGCCATGTTGACACCGACGGCTGGCTGAGCTGAAACCCGCAGCCGGGATGCTGCTCGGCTCGTTTATATCAGAAAGAGGGCGGAGGAAGAGGAAGAGGAGGAGGAACAGAATCACCCCCTTTTTCATATAATTCTTCATTCAACAATTGCACATGTTAAATGTCTTAAATTGTCAATAAGAAACGGCAAAATGCATTTAAACTAATATGCCAGAAAATAATAATAATAAATTAGACAGCAAATTAAAAAGAATACAATTAAAATTAAAAAGAGGACAATAAGGCACAAACTCCTATTGTATAATTGCAAATATATATAAGCAATGCATGTCGTTACTGTTCTCATGGTCTCATGGTCTTTTAACAGCCTTTAATAAGAGTTTTCAAACTCTTTGTAAAAACACAAAAAATGGGTCTTAAACTTACATTTATGAATATAGATTTTGGGCAAAATAATCAATACATTTATTATATATGTCCTTTCCTCCAATGTTCTGTCATAATCCAAATATAAGATGTTCGCAATATAATGCGAAATCTTTGTACAAAATGTTGATACATTTTCCCATCGTGGTGATATACGTCCACGAAAGGTGCTCAGTTGCATTATGGGAAGTAGGATCCAGTATTTCGGGAGTTTGCCCATAGGGACTAAAATTCAGGATATCTCCTTATGGGTTCTACACCTTCAAACAGTCCTTTGTTCAGTTAATATTCTCATAAAGAAATACAAAACTGTGTCAATAAGTGCCTTAAATTACTCGATTAAATGACAAAACTATGGTTCTGACAAAGAAATAAAGACAAAGAACTAGTTCATGCATCTGGTCTGAGGGTCCGTGGCTGTGGGGCTCTAAGCAGCAGCTCAGGTCACCTTGTGGAGCGTTTCTTGTGCAGCAGCAGCCGAGCCTTCCTGTTTCTGTTGATGCACCAAACTGGTCTGACTGCATGGAATATTGTTCCCACACATAACTTTGTTTCATTGAAGTCAGTGATCACAACTTTGTAAGATCTCAGCATCAGTATCAAATTGTGCTGAATCATTTCTGTTCTCAGGGCTCATTTCTGTATGCAGCCCTTTAGATTGAGCAGTTTGTGTTATGCATACTTGCAGAAGATGTAAAAAGAGAGATTTGTAAGAATTTTATTTTTGTAGGTCACAGATTTTCCTTTTTAAATTATTCTTTTTGAAGTTCTACCATTCTAAGTGTTTTCTGAATCGGCTTGCCCAGTTTCTACATTGTTCTTTCAAACACAGCCTCCTGTCTTTGATGATTATTTCACCATATTATTTCACCAACATTACTTTTTGGGGGGAAACCAGAATATTCCACTCATTGACCAGAGGATATATGTAATACAAATTTGTATTCCATAAATTAAGCACAGATTTAAGGCTTCAGGTAATTAGACCAAGTGCTGAACTTTCATTGGAACACCCTGCAGGTGTCTCATGTGGATTCTCACCTCTTCCTGCATGACATTGTTATTTCTGTTGGACACATTCTTGGCACGCTTCAGTTGCAACAAGAAGAAACAAACTGAGTTTCGTCCATTGTCTGTCTTTCCATATCTGGGTCGGGTTCACATGAATGAGCATTAGCAGAGGCTCACTCCCAGGCATTATGAGGGATGGAGTCTTCACAGCATGTTTTACATGTTTAACCTGAATAACCTTATTAAAAAAGATACATTCGTGAATTTAGTGACGAGTATTTTGATAGTTGTGACTTGGTTATTTTGCTTGATCTCTATTCCAATTTGACACTGTTCACAATTATGTGGAGACTGTCAATCGATTAACTTATTCATGTAGACTAAACCCAATAAACCTGTTAGACACTTTATAAATCAGGACCTCAAGATTGGATAAGAATGTAGGAGCCACCTTAAAGCCTTTACTTTTGTTTAATGGCACATTTATAATCAATCAAAGTGGCTGCCACGCAGACAACCTGGAGCATTCAGGGCCCCTGGAGATTTTGTCTCCTGTATTTTCAGCTTTACCTTATTCTACCCTGTTAAAATATTCTTTGTGAAGGGTTTTGTGATGACACAGATGAAGGCCACAAGCGAAAACGTGTTGGTCTAACAATAAAGCTGCCGGAGTTTTACTTATAGCAGATACTGTAAGTCAAAATGTATTTAAACTGTGACATACTATACATACTATCTCACAATTGTGACTAAATATTTCATAATAAACATATTTGACTTAAAAAGTCAAGTAATTTCGATTTTTTTTTAATTTGATCTAATAATTTAAGTTATATATCTACTACTTAGTTTGATAATTTTGATATACCATCTCATATTTGTGACTAAGTATCTCATCATTTACTCTTTTAATTGTATTTTTTAAATGTATATTATGCCGACTTTCTACGTATTCACATTCGTGGCGGAAACGGGACTCCAAACATTGCACTTCCGCTCGTCAACACCTTTTATTTTGTAGGCCGGAACCGGAAGTTAATGTCCCCACGCGCTAGCGTCCATTTACGTCGCGGCTGACGCAATGTGACGCAGGACGTTACGTTATACATTTTCATAGCATCGTTGCTTTCGGCCGACACACATTCACACACACGTTATCGTGACGTAAACAAACCGTTGTTTTTAATCGTTTAACTCTTTTTAATATGAGTAAAACATTTTTAACATAATAATTCATTAGTAATTACACAAGTCGTCGCCGTTATTAGAGCCGTTAACGCCTCAACGGTAACGTCGTTACACGCAGTCACGCGTGTGGTCGTTTTTTTAAAGAAGACATCGCTGTGGAGAGATGAACTCGCCGCTCGGGAGGAGCGGGTTGGTCGGGCTTGCGGTCGGAGCCACTGCCGGTTGCGGCTTGATCGCCCTCATCATTTACCGGGAGATCAGCAGGAGGAGGTCCCGCAGGCTGGCGCTGGAGGCCCGGCGGCCGGCTGCGGAGGAAGCGGTGCTGCTGCTGCGGGAGACGCTGGATGCTCAGGGTGGGTTGGTTTGTGTGCGAGAGTTGCAAGAGGTTTTATTTATATGTTTATGGCATGGAAGAACATCTTCAGTTATAATGATGAAACATCAGTATACCCCCCCCCCCCCCCCCCCAAAAAAAAATGCATATTGCTCTGGCCGACCACCACTGATTTGGTTTGGATTGCATTTTTTAATTCTCATTTGAAATTATGCTTCGTCTATGTAGTTATTATATAATTAAATGAGATACATTAACCATCGGCCCTGCCTTTGCCTGCCACACACGTGATCTTAAACTTACTATTTAGAATGCCAGAAACATATTTAGTATGTCCCATTATGTCAGATGCAGAATGCAAAAAAAATACCAGGATGTTCTCCTATGCAAGCCAGCACGCTTTTCTGGCTACGCTGACCCACAAACCCTCTGCACAGCAGATATATGAGCAAGAGGGTCAACGTTCAAAGTGCCAAGTTATGAGGAAATGGAAGGCCCGAAGAGAGTGCATACTGCACGCACAACAGCACACACTTTGTAAGGGGAGATGCAGCGTTGAAAGGAGACAGTGGAGGTGGTTCATGCAAATTTCACTGCATTATGTATTGTATGTATTTTATATCTTATCTGGTCCGAAGGGGCCCGAAAGGCGTCTCAGCCTGCTGCCACCTCAACCTGATAAGTAGAGGGAAATAGACGGATGGATGTTCATGTGTTGGAGGAAGGGTTAGGGATCGGTGGAATGAAGTCCAAACCCCACACCTAACAGTTTACGTCTCCCCATCTCCTCCACCAGAGGTGGAGGCCCAGCAGGAGGCCCTGGCCGCGGTGGAGGCAGTGGTGCAGGGCCTGTCCCCAGAGCAGCAGCTGGAGCTCAGGAACCAGCTGGACCAGGTGCTGACCTGTGTGGCCTCGCTGCGCTCCGAGGTGGCCGAGCTGAGGGGCGGCCTGCAGGATATCGCTGTGCAGATCATCCAGGATGTCAAGTGAGCCACGGCCGTGAAATGTGCAGCGTCTGTTTGATACCGAAGACATCAGGTGTCTCAAATTGGGGAAATTACAAAATAAAAAAAACACCATTGTAGAAACAAAGTTATGAAGGAAAAAAAACACAAAATGACAATTTTATGATTTGAGAAGAGAGGTACTGTATTCTGTGCCTGTCAATTTTTCCAAATAAAAAACAACAACTTAAAAAAGATGTCAGAGAGAGTTTTTACTAACTAATGACAGAAAGTAAAGACCTACAGGGACACTAATACATGCTTCTGCATCTTAACTAGCTTATTATACATGTATATGTCTCAGCATCACCTCATCAATAACTAGAAGATCATTTATTGTTGGTCTCCGTGGTAATTTGACATGGTTATATCACACATATGGTCATAAATAATAAAAAGATCAACAAAAGTCTGATAGAAGATCCTGTGATGCCGGGTTTGCTGGTGTCGTTTGACTGACGTGAACGTATGTCCCTCCTCCTCCACATCCAGGAAGGGAGTGGAGGACACTCAGCGGGTGCGGCGGCGTCGGCCTCACAGGGAGCGCACAGACTCCACCGGCTCCAGCTCGATCTACTTCACTGCCAGCCAGGGCGCGGCCAGCACATACGAGACCAGCGAAGGAGGGTATGTGTCGTGGGTTGGGGTTTGTCTAAAAGCAGCGAGCGCTCTATTTCATTGTTTGTGATTTGGCGTTGTGTTTATGTTGCATTTCTGGTGGCTCCATCTCAAATACTACATAACTTATCCGATTGATTTAAAAAAAAAATATTGCTACATCTGACATGAAAGTTGATAATTTCCCTCCTTGATACCCGTAAAGAGCCTGGAGTAATGGCCTGAGAGTCACGTAGGAATCAAACACTTTGCAGGACCAAGTCAGGCTGATATCTAGGTTTTTTATTTTTTAACGGCTTCTTAACAAGCTTCATTAGCTAATTCCTGTTAATCTCCAAAAGCATTACAGACAGTTGATTAAAGACTGCCAAGTGTGGCTCACACTAAGTGACTTTCAGGTTTAGACACAAAGTCCGACCCCAGCTTAGCTTCTACCGGGGGAATAAACCACAGTAATATCTGCCGACAGTCGGTCCTGTGGATTATCCAGAGGAGAAGTGACGCCAGCTCCGGAACGCAATGCTGCTGCTGTTTGATTTTGTAAATGTAATTATTCAACGCTGTGTGAGCACCACACACTACATTTCATTCATTGACGGATGCAGATGCTGCAGCAGAATGTGAGATTAGCCACAAACTAACTGGCGCACGGCGACGGATGCATCCTTACTGATCATTTAAATCCCCAAAATAAATAAATAACTTTATCCTCGTCCCAGGTACTCGACGGCCTACGCGGAGTCAGACTACACCGATCGTGACACGGACCGAGAGGAGGGGGAGCCGGAGCCCGAACAGGAGTCCGAGGAAGAGGAGGACATGAGCTGTGCCACGGTCCTCACCCTGCGCGAGGAAGAAGTGGAGGAGAGAGGTCTGCTGGAGGAGGATGAGGAGGAGGAGGAGGAGGAGGAAGAGGAGATGGGGAGGCTGCAGCTGGTGACGGACGTCCCCAGTGGGGAGTTGTCTCTCCTCCTGGCTCAGAGCGACGTCCTCCACACTGGAGACGCATGTTTAAAGGCCAATGGCTTCCGCCTGCTGCTGGACAACCGAGCCGAGGTCAGGGCCCCCGAAACCATCCATCATAATAAAATCATTTAAAAACAAAATATATAAAATACAACCCCTTGAAGTTCAGATTTAGTTGACCGAGTAAAGACCCCAAACAGTTGCTGGTTACGATGACGCTGACTGGTGTTTTTACTGGTTCTGTGTACGCAGTACGGAGACAGCAGGGACTTCCTCTGGCGACTGGCTCGGGCTTACAGTGATATGTACGAGTGCACTGAGGACAAACAAGAGAAGAAGACCTACGCACAACAAGGTGATGGACACACACACACACACACACCAAAATGAAGAAGTTAAGACTCAAACAGACAATTCAATCAGAAAAAGAAAAACAAGGTAGAATGAACCAGGCAAATAACTTTTTTTAAATTACAAAAAAAACATTTTCTTTAATATGAAAATAATATTATATTATATAATGCCACCAAAACCAGCACACATTTGCTTCCCTACACTTCTTTAAAACCAATTCTCTATGACTGTTTCCCGTTTGTTGCCATGGACACTTACGTGAGTTTAGACTGAAGGCTGCATATCACATTACAGTGTACAACGTAGAAGCGAAAGTATCCATGTCACCTCCTTTCAAACCCCAGTGTCCACTCAGGTTGTGGGGGCGGGGGGGGGGGGGAACAACACTGTAAAGCACCCCGAGGCGTTCAAGGAAGCTGGGCGTTTGTAAATGCCCAGCACAAACCAAACGAGGCTGACTGTGTCTTAGCGTATCGTTGTCAATTTGTGCAAATGGTGAATACATTTTTTTGTCACTGATCTGTGTGAGCTGGCGTTGCAGGTCGAGAGGAGGCGGAGTCGGCCCTGAAGAAGAACGGCCTCAACGCCGAGTGTCACAAATGGTCAGAGAGCGTTCTGGATTTCAACCACATGCAGATTGTTGCTGCCAACCATTTGTATTTTGGTGTCAACGATTCTGCTCTGCGTGTCTTTGGCTCCAGGTTTGCCGTGTTGACCGGACTGACCTCCAAGCACGAGAGCATGCATGGCAAACTGAAGGGCAGCCACATAGTGAAGGTAACATGTAGTGAAGGTCACAGTAGCTCATGGGGATGAGTGGTCGTCCTGAAACCGCAAGGTAGACGGTTCAATCCCCGGTCTCCCCATAGTTTGCATGTTGAAGTGTCCTTGAGCCAGACCAGGGTACCCGCGAGGTCTTAAAAACTTGAAAAAGTCTTAAATTTAGTATTCATAATTTAAGGCCTTAAAAAGGTATTAAATTTTGTCAACAGGTCTTAAATTTCGTTCATCAAGTCTTAATTTTTACCCCCTTCCTTATTTGATACGGCGCCACAACATTTGTTTATTGTTCGTTGTTACAACGAATCTTAGTACACCCAAACGTCGCATCAAAAATATCAGGCAACCTGTATATGGCTCTGAACTGCTGAGACGCTGTAGAGTTTAACAGCTGATCGCGCGCTGATCGCGCGCCACCCCCCCTCCCCAAGCGAGCGCTCGCAGGTTTGCATCGAGCTATGCGAACCTGCTTTCCCGTTTCCATCGCGCGTGTCTCACAAGCAGGGTCAGATGCACTTGCCAGTAGTGTTACAGAGTCCACAGTCCTCCAGCTAAAGATTTTTCTTCTCTGTAAATTAAAGGGTTCTTCTTCTACACGTTATGGAAGGGGACCAACTTGAATAGGTGCATACAGCGCCAACCTAAAGTACCGGAGTGTGTGGTGCAGGGTATTGCCTGTCTGTGAGTAGGACAGAACCAGTCCCGCCTGTCCCGTATTCTAATCACAGCCTTTTTTATTTGTATCCGTGAAAAGAGAAAAATATAACAGTTAATTAATTAATTAACAGTTGATTGATTTCGTATTTTTTTCATTCATACGCATATCAGGAAAAGTGCGATGTTGGTCTTAAATTTCATTTAAAGTGGTCTTGAAAAGGTCTTAAAAAGTCTTAAATTTGAGATGAAAAATCCTGGGGGTACCCTGCAGACACTGAACCCCCTTCTCAGCAGCCCACTGATCCTGCTAGGGATGGGTTAAATGCAGAAGACCTATTTCATTTATGAATGTTATATGACAAATAAACTTACTTGCTTCCTCACTGACTGACTTCCTTACCTACTAAATTACATACAGATTGAAAGCAAGTTTTGTACCTTTTTTATATATACGTTTTTGTCTTTCTCCCTTCAGGAGCATTTGGACCGAGCGATCGCCCTCCGAGATGACGACCCCATGTGTTTCTACCTGCTTGGCAGATGGTGCCACGAGGTGAGAGGAGCTGTATTTTACTCCTCTTGTTGACGCTGATCTCATAAGACGCAGACGTCATCACCCAAACATCTAGATATCATCAACACTGTGAACTTGAGACGACCACATCTGAAGTCCACGTGTTTTTACCCATTTAAAGACACGACCACGGGGGCTTTACGGTTTTGTGTGTTTGTGTCTGTGCAGGTAGCCACTCTGGACTGGCTGGAGAAGAAGGCGGCCGCTGCCCTGTACCAGGACCCCCCCCACCGCCACGCTGCAGGACGCGCTCGAGAACTTCCTCAAGGTGCCGGGTTCTCTAGCCGACTCTTAAATTTACATGTTAGACGTCTCCTCCATATGCAGTTTGAACCCTCTTATAACCGACATCATAATTGCGTCAAACAATACATAGAAACCAGTGTAACCGGTTGGACTATTTCATTGTCTTTTATACAAGACATGTTTTTAATACTAGTAATAATAGTATGCATTTAATACTTTAAAGTATTAAATGCAACAATTTAATTTGGCTGCAAAATATTTACTCAAATGTAGATTTTTTTTTAAGGCCTCCCGTTTCTAAAGCAGCTTAAAAGCAAATGGACTCATATGTAAATAGTGCTTTTAGCAGTGAACTTGCATCTGAAGATGTCTAACGCAACAACATTTCTTAATATTTGTCCCGTGTGCCGTATGTATTCCAGGCAGAGGAACTCGGTCCAGGTTTCTCCAGGACGGTGAGGCTTAACATCGCACAGGTAAACGACCTCTGATCCCTCCGTCTCTTTCAGCGGGACTTAACCTTTCAGTAATAGAGTGCTGCAGGGAAGATGTTTTTTTTTGTGTTGGAAAAGTTCAATCTTCACATCTTGGACATACAAGAAAAGAAAAAAAGGATTTCAAATGATGTCACATGCCAGATGTTTTTTGTTCATGTTGTTTGACTTCTAGTGTCACAAGGAGCTGGGAAACATCTCTGAGGCCACAAACTGGACTGAGCTGGCTCTGAAGACGCCCACAAACGCTGATGATGTAAGAGCAACATGATGATCTCTGTTCATAGATATATATATATATATATATATATATATATATATATATATATATATATATTAGTTGTGTAGGTTTCTGTCAGAATGTTTCAGAATAGTTTTTTCATTGTTGCTTTTTCTTAATTTCCAAGAATGAACTGTCTAAACTGGAGGCTCACCTTCTGAAAACCTGAAGAAGAAAAAACTAATTCCACAGAGATCCAGCAGATGGCGCCGCTCAGCCGATGACCACCGATTGGCTAGTCAGGCCGCCAATCAGTGGTCATCCAATCAGATCTCATTTCCCCTTCATTGGTGGATACTTTTGTCACACTGTCACTGTGAAATATGGAGTTTATTGATGTATATTTATTTTCTTTAATAATTGCAAAAATATCGCTAAAAGTAATATATCGTGTTGTTTTATGGTATCTTTATTGTTTTCTAACTGTTTGTTTGAAAACAAATTACTTCATTAATGTAGATGTAGTGACACTAGTATTTTTGATCTGAATATATATACTACATGATCTGTTTAAGTGATTTAGGTTGGAGCTTAATTGGAAATATACTGTATATATATTTCCAATTTTATATATATATATATAATTGGCTTAATTGGTTTCGTGGTATTGTTTTACTTTATTTTGTGTTGAGTTTTTTTACTGCCTTTGAGCTTTTTGAATGTTTTTACATTTAATGTTTTCTTTAGTGAAAGTGAAGCTGCAGGTTGTTACTTTGATCTAATTGATTTCTAATTTATTCTCGTTGATGTTCATTCAACTAACTGTGATCCTACGATGAAAAGTTAATATGCACTCAAGTTACACATGAATAAAAAAAATATATTTTTTAATCTTTTGTATTCATATCTTGTGTGTTTTAACAACCAGACTCTACAATGACGATGCGAACAAATGAGATGATTTAATGGTAAAACAAATATATATATATATATATACATACACACAGTTCTGGTAAAGACTAACACAAAAGGGACAAACCAGTAATGGTGAAGCTGGAAATGGGTGAAATGACTAAGTAAAATAACAGCATTCAACAGAAACGCCACAAAGACGAAGCTAACAGAGGGGGAAAAAAGATCTCAAACTGTTTCACATAGTTTTTACAAAATTATTTTTGTTTTGACCAATCGGACAAAAACTCAAGAGGTGCATTGCATCAACCAAAGAAATAAAAAAAGAACGTATTTCTAATTATGACTTAGTATCTCATCTTTAGTATTTTATGCAATTATTGAGATACTACGTCAGAACTGCACGTTCCATCTTGCTGCTGCAGCTCCAGAGATCTGCAGCCTGGAGCTTCTTATCCTCAATCTGCAACCTTTGGTCTGTGATTAGCCCTCAGTCCACCGTTCTGTGTGAAGGCTGCACACACACACACAACACTTCAGTCCGGGAATCAGTCAGCGGGTGTAACATTTACCACCCTGCTTCCTGCCTCTCTGCCAGCTCAGTCCTTGGCGTCGCCCACTCCATCGGCGTTAATGGCAAACATGGCTTCAGACTCCGGCAGGCAGGGCGAGTCATAGATTTTACAGATCCTCGTCTCTCCTCGGCCTTTCCTCAGATATAGACTGCAAAAAAAAAGAGCCCGTTTTCAAAAAGGGTCACAACTCGTGATGAAAAATGCCTTTTTAGATCACATCCCAGGTCATATTGTGCAGCTATTTAACAATACATGCCAAATAAATGATAAAGTATCTACTTCTTCGTACTTTTACATTGAAATCCTTTTCTTCCTGTCAAACAAAAGATGACGTGTGCTCGTGTACGCTACTGACGACCGATTTCAACCATTGATATCGTGACGGTCATCCGTCTGCAACAAAAGGAGGAGCGGTGGAGCGCAACACTCTAAGCCCACCCACGTTTGAGTGGTCAAATCATTACATATTCAGTGTCACTAGGAATACGCAACAGTACAGAAGCTAAAAACTGATCCAACTTCCGTGTACGAGGGATTCCGGAAGTCTTGCCGCATTGAACAATGTTCTTAAATTTAGAATTTTCTCGGAAAGTACGAACACAATTTCCGAGCAGTTCAGAGCTGTCGAAGGAGCGTTTTGGAGTTGGGGAAACCCTGTATAAATAATTTGGTAATTATGTTGATGTCATCCTGTTTTAATTATAGGTTGATATAATTCTAAATGTGTTCATGCAACCTGACGAAATCACCTAAAAAATAAACACTTCAATCACTTTAACCACCTCAACTGTGCAATATAAATACATTTTATTCTGTTTGTATACATAATATTGTTATTGTGCATTCTTTTTATTACTATTACTTGTTTCTTTATTTACTATGTCTCGTGTGCACTTTACTGTTTGCTGCAAATTTCCCCACTGCGGGACTAATAAAGGAATATCTAATCTGATAAAAAAAATAAAAAGCATTTAAATTGGCTATTGATGCTTATGTGTAATATCAATATGAACTATAAAAATACCAAAATGTGCTTAAAAACCACGGTGCGATGAAGCATCACCGCTTCACTCCATTTAAAGACGCCCTGAAAGCATCCGAACGCGGCATAACGGCGCATACCGACTCACCGTGTGGTGGAGGCGTGAGCCATAATGTTGCCTCCGATCGGTTTCTTGGGATCCGCGGAAAACATGGCTGCCCCGTCTACCTGCGCCACCACCTGGTTGGAAATCACCACGGCAACGCCAAACTGCAATAGGATTGAGGCAGAGAAAAAAGAAAAACATTGATACAGACGCCTTGGTTTGAGGTTAGAATGCGTAGTTTAATCTGAAAATCCCCTTTATTTGGGCGTTGACTACAGCGCAACACAACAAGTGACACAAAGTGAGGACTACCACAACACTTTTTGGGGTTATGGCTCTGTCCTAAAACATTAGGAGCAAGTGACATCATCACACGACCAGCACGGCGTCTACACCGGCACACGGTCCAGCTGCCCACCTCGTCCGCCAGCCGGAGCAGCATCCGGAGGAAGCGCCCCAGGTGACCCTGTCGGGCCGCCAGCTCACCTCGACCCGAGTAGTCCGTTCTGTAGAGAGCGGTGGAGCTGTCCACTATCAGCAGGGCATACCTGACACACAGGGGGGGAGAGAGAGAGAGAGAGAGAGTTAGCTGCAGGGATACACAGGTTTTATTTAGACGCATTGGGTTCTGAAACTGTGAGGGACGTTGTTTGTCTGTCTGTCAATAATATTTCAATAAAACTAAATGAAGAAATAATAAATTAAACAAATGATAGTTTAAAAAAACTAAAACACACTCCTTCCTGAAAACTGTACTTATTCAGATGTGGAATTTCAAAATAAAAGCCATTTAAAGTGCCGTGTCATAGCTGTACAGTGTCTTAGTTCCATAGAATGTTATTTCAGAAAAAAACATGTTAATCCATTATTCATGTGCTGTAATACCCGGCCCGACATGAACCGTTTATACCCAATGGCCATTTTGATTCAGTACAATTGCACAATTTATACATCCTCTCACACAGACAACTCCATTTCAAGCAGAAGTTGACTGTCGGTACAAACATTTGGTGCCGACTGACCTGGACTCGGCCATCATGGCGGAGGCTTGGTAAAGCAGCTGGGTCTGGTGGTCTGTGTTGAAGGCTCGGGCGTAGGCCACGTTGTCCAGAACGTCGCTGCCTACCAGCCCGTACCTGGAAACACGAAGACGTCACCAGGGATTCTACACTGAGGCCCAATCCCAATCTCCCCCCCTGAACCCTCAGGCACTTACTGACGTCATCTGCTAAGTGGCTGAGTGTGAGAGGCTGTGAGGGCTTGAACTGGTGGGAATATGAATGGGACAGCCCTTTGCTGCAACATATCACCTGACTACATAACAAATATTGTGTACAATTGTGTATTTATTTCATACTTTTTATTCACTGATTTGAACGTCTTCCTCACGAGATTTATTTTCCTTTACTCGTTTTGTCAAACCGAAATGTTTGATGAATGTAAAAAAAATATTATTATATATTTTCTGCTTGCATTCCTCTGATTTCATGTGTTTTTATGTCCCATCTATAATCCGTAATGTTGTAGTGTAAATGTATTTTCACGTGTCTCTTTGTTTACCTTTTCGTTTTACGTCTTCATGCTTCCATTGGGAACTGCGTGTTTAACGTCACATTGCTATGAACTGTGGGTAATTCCCTTAGGCAGTCAGCATCTAATGCTGACTTACGGAAAGGGTTCATAAAGGGCTCAAAATGTTTGCCAGAGCCTCAAGCACTCGACGATGTGACAATGGGACACCCCTAAACCCTCACGGACTTCACGGGAGCACGCCTCAAAGTCTGTGAGTGCTTAAGGGTGGAGATTGGGATTGGCCCCCACAGTTCCTCCGGTTTTACATTTCTAAATGCACAGGAGGCAGGATGACGCAGAAAGGACGTCCCAAAAAAAATACACATGTTCCTGGGCGTCGCCAAGAAATACATGTCCCAGAATGTCCTAAAAGAAATATACATGTTCCTGGGCGCCCAAGAAATACATGGCTGCAGTCGAATAGTCAAATAATTACCTCCTAACGTCTAACCACTTTTCCTTGACCTCTGTGGAAACGTCATAGGGTTACGGAAAGATGGGAAGGAGAATTCATGAGGAGTTAGGAAAAGACAACAGCGGTGTTTAGCAAATCCGACTCCACTTTCACTAAGCGACGTAGTTATGACGCGACGGCAGGCGCATGTTAGTAACGTCGATCTGTCTGCAGCGTTGAAACTACAATGTTGTAGTCCATCTTGGACCACAATAAAGATCCTCTTAAATACTTCGTCCGTCTTCTTATAGTGTTGCGTCATGCAGATGACAAACAAGCCGGTTCATGGTTTTACTTTATTAACGAGGTTGGAATAGAAATGAACGAAGGAATATGAAAGTGAAACCAACGTATTTTTCAGAGTACAAAGCTACTAAACTGTCTCTTTGTTCAGTTTCAAACATGCTGAATTAAATACGTTATCCCGCTAACGATGTGTCATATATGTGTGTCTCATATCCCTTTATGTTGTTATGGTTTATATGCAGATTATAATCTGATCATAAAAATATGCAGACAACAGTTTATGAAACATCACACAACTCGTGTTGACTTGATATGTTTTATTGTAATGTAACAAAATAGTTGATTCAAAATATGATAATCAGAAACATGACTCAGACTGAAGAGCTCGTCCAGTTTAACTCTTTCATTAAAGCTTCTGTAACTGAAGTAAAATAAAAGAATGAGGGCTGAAGCTGCAGTTCAAAGAGAATATCAAATACGTCAGTCTCATCACTTTACAGCAGTTTTCAGAAACGTAACGTTCGTAGATTTCAAGCAGTTTTAACAGATTATTGAAAGTATTTCCAAGCTATTGCAACGGTTATTTACATGATCTGCGTTTCTCAGTCATGATCGTCTGTTCTCATGAACGGCCGAATGATACGTGACTTTAAAAGTTGCCGCCGCAAGGAATTGTGGGTCGGCATTATCTCCTTTCCTTTCGTAAAGGCAGGTCCAGTGTTTCCTATGCTAAAGGAGTAAATTAGGAAGCATGAAGCTCCTTTCCTTTGCGTTTAGAGAATTCGACCGGCACTTATCATGGCGGCCACTTAGGTACTTCCGGGTCATTTCACTCAGTTAGGAAGGTTCCTAACCAAAAAGGACTATTCGACTGCAGCCCTTGTACCAAGATGTCCTAAAAAAATATACATGTTCCTGGGTGTCGCCAAGAAATACATGTCCCAGGATGTCCTAAAAAAATATACATGTTCCTGGGCGTCCAAGGATGTCCTAAAAAAAAAAAACAGGATTTTCCCTGAATAATATAATTCCAAGGATGTCCTAAAAAGACACGTGTCCCAAATCAGAATATGCTTTTCCACCCCGACTTCGAAACAACCGTTGAATCTTTCAGAGGAAAAGTGCCGACTCACCTCTCAGCCACAGCGAGGAGTCTCTCCGGTCTGAACGTTCCCTCTGTGTCGATGTACATGGCTTTACCTTCTCCACCCCCCTGATCAATGGGCAGCTGTGAACAGAAAGGACAAAACCATCGAGAGAAGTCCTTTTTAAATCTACAGCACTCACTGGTAACCAGAACCAATATGAGCGTGTCACATTATATTTCACTTATACTAAACTGAGGCTGTCTCTCCGTCTCTCTGCAGTCATTCTGGACTCTACCTGACAGGTGACAGCGAGGGTGTGGCACAGCTGGGTCTTTCCCGTCCGAAACTCCCCAAACATCTCTGTGATGGAGCCGGTCTCGATCCCACCTGCAGGGGAAACAAAGAAGTCGAAAATAAAACTTTATCGTTTTTCTACCATCTGTAGTTATCGAGTTCACGTGGCCGTTCACGTGGTTTTACGGACCCTGCAGGAGTTTGTCGAGCTCCTTGGAGCCCGTGGAGATCTGGATGATCTCGGCTCTCCTCTGGTGGAACTCAGTAGCTGTGGTGAAACCCATCGGCACAAGTTTGGCAGCTTCAGCCTAAGAGGGAAGGAGAAGAAAAATGAATTGTACATTTCATTTAGCTGACGCTTTTATCCAAAGTGACTTACAATAAGTGCAATTCAACCACGAGTACAAACTCAGAACAACAAGGATCAGGAAAGTACAATTTATTCAAGAAAGCCAAACTACAAAGTGTTATAAGTAAGTGCTATTTTCTTTATTAAAAGTTATAGTCGAAAAAGATGTGTTTTTAGTTTGCGGCGAAAGATGTAGAGACTTTCTGCTGCCCTGAAGTCAATGGGGAGATCATTCCACCATTGAGGAGCCAGGACAGCAAACATTAAAAATTATAGAACATTTTACGTGCCAAACAAAAACCTCACAAAGCATTAGAAGATAAACTGGTCTGGCTGAAATCTCTGCTCATAACAGTAAATATCAGCACAGAAATACAATTCCAGTCTCGCTTTTTTTATGATTTGCTTTCAACAGTGGTGTCTTCCTCGGTCGTCTTCCATGAAGATTCCTCAGAGAGTTCCCTTACCAGAACTTTGTCGGCCTTGGCCTCGCTGATGCCTTTGATGTTGAGCAGCTCCTTCTTGGGTGCGTAGGCCACGGCCTCGATGGTGTGGAAGCCTGCTTCCCCCAGCTTCTTGATGTCGCTGGCACTGACCCCACATTGCTGAGACATGTGGAGACATTGGAACAAGAGACAGCCCGGCATGAATCCACCTGGGAACAGTCCCGCTTGTAGCCTTTTCAGACTTGGAACCTCTCGGCTTCATCTCTCTGCTAAAGGGACAGCTCACTCCAAAATACACATTTTTCCTCTTACCTGTAGCGCTATTTATCAATCTAAATTGTTTTAGTGTGGGGAAAACGTTTTGGAGAGGTCTGCCTAAAATAAAAAACATGAAACTGCTCACAACGAGGTCTGAGGACTATCTTGAATAATCGGGTCATGGTTTCTGAAAAAATACTTTGTTTCTGAGTTTTCCGGATGGATTTTTTGGGGCACTTTTAGCTTTAGAGGTCAACTGCCATAGTACAATTTTTATTAGAGAAGGTCGACATCTCCACATATAGGCAACTCACACCAAAACAAACTAGATTGATAAACGGCACTTCAGGAAAATGTGTATTCTTTTTTTATTTCTGGGTAAACTGTCCCTTTTAAAGCTCTTGAGCTTACAAAACATAGTGTAAATGTTTATATAAATGTTCTCCAATGGCTTTATTCAAACATACGAGCATCATGAAGGTACAATATTTAACACCTGGTTCTAGAGAGGCTGCAAAGCGACAGCAGCAGCTGGAATAAAGTAGTGAAGGAAGATATTTTAAACCACTTAGAGACTGACATGTAGGACGACACAGTAATATGTTTACATAACTAGGTGCATGCCATAGCTTTAGAGTTGTATTACAAATGAATTGTGAAGACTTGTCAGCCCAGGAAACTTTCCACAACGGGCACCTTTTCTCCCCCAAAACAGGCAGAACGTGATAACAGTTGTACGAAGTGCAGCAGGACGCAGGATACAGACCTCCAGTCTGCTCAGAGGCTGTGGCCCGAAGCTTTCTTCCTCCTCGGCCTCTGTCTCCACCCTGGCCTCGCTCCTCATGGCCATGATCTGCGTGTGAAACACCTGGTGCACAGAGAGGAAATAGGCGGGCTGAGTGAGCTCACAGTGCTGGGCTTAAGCACCAGTTTTGACCTAGTTACGGGTCATATTACACCTTTATCAGGCTCATATTGCAAGTTAATCACCCAATAACAACACAATATACACAACATGTGCCGGTAACTCAACGGACCCGGTGAAAACAACACACAACCGGTGAGGTGTGTGTTGTGAAATAAGAAGAAGAACAAATTAAGTTAACTTAAGTGTCGGTGGAGTTTTTAGCCCCGTTAGCTTTTTAGCTTTATCGCTGTTCTCGCGTCAATTCGCTGCTTTTCAGCGTCGTTAAACCCGCCGAAGTCCGCCAATAAGCGGACGAGTTCAATACGTGGCGTGTGTCTCACCTGTGATTTCGAATTATATCATATAAAAGCTATTTTTTCATTTGGTACAGCCGCAGAATTCAGGCTGGCCGCCGTATTTGCCTCAAACTCGACTGTTTGATAACCGAATACTCCCGCGCGCGACGTACAAACAAAACGTGATGACGTATAGACGTAGAGAATCAAACCAATCAAACTTCTCAGATCTATCCTTCAAAGTAAAGGTTCAAACAGGAAGTTACAACTTTCCTTTCCTCTTTTAAAAAAATATTTATTATTTTATCCTTTATTTTTTTTATTTGTATTTGTTTATTACATTTTTTTACATTTTTTATTTGAAATAATCCTGATCCACAGTCCATACCAGTTGGTGGCGGTAATGCACCAATTCGTTGTTTGCCAATAAACCTCAAAGAAGAAGTCCCAACCCTAAAGTCTGAACCATCACATCATAGGCGACATTATAAACTAAAAACATGGAAGTATTTAGTAGTTCTTTCGTACCATATTTGATACATTTATCGCTCTCAATCGATTAAAACAATTTTTTTGTTCAAAAACGTGCATTTTCTATTTAATTTGGAACATTTCAACTGGTTTAGTTTGTTATATAAGGTGATGGTCACCAAAAACGCCATCACTGGTTTATTCCGCCAAACAACACAGCTTGGTGAAGGCCTTTTGTCTCATGGGTGAGTGAAAAATAATAATAAATGACACCGGTTTCAGATTTGTAAAAGTACTGTGAAAACTAAGTAATAAGTGGTTATTAAGGGTTAAATCAAAAAGATATGGCAGAACGAATAAACTAAAGGGAATAAAGGAAGCTTTTTTTTCTTCTCAAATAAACCATTGAGACTGCAGGAAATAACCGTTGCTATAACTTGGAAATACTTTCAATAATCTGTTAAACCTGCTGGCAAACTACAAACATCACATTGCTGTTGCTGAAAAATGCTGGAAAGGGATCAAACTGACGTATTTGATATTCTCTCTCTGATGTTGTACTGCAGCCTCAGCCCTCATTATTTTATTTAACTTCAGCTACAGAAGCTTTGATGAACGTGTTCAACTGGACGAGCTCTTGAGTCATGTTTTTGATTATCATCTTTTGAATCAACTATTTTGTCACATTACAATAAAATACTATCAAGTCAACACTTCTAGGTCACACTGAGTTGTGTTGTGTTTCATAAACTGTTGTCTGCATAGTCTTATGATTAGATGACAATCTGCATATAAACCATAACAACAAAAAGGGATATGAGACATTATTAGTGGGAGAACATATTTAATTCAGCATGTTTGAAACTGAACAATGAGTCGCTTTGTACTCTGTGAAAAATACCTTGTTTCACTTTTATATTCTTCTTTAATTTCTATTCCAACCTCGTTAATAAAGTAATACTTTGAACCGGGTTGTTCATGTCGTCTGCATGACGCAACACTGTAAGAACACACGGACAAATTATTTAAAATGTGTTTTTGTAGTCCATCTTCAAAACATTGTAGTTTCAACGCTGCAGACCAACTTCACTAACTTGCACCTGCCGTCCCATCATAACTACGTAGTTTAGTGAAAATGGAGTCGGATTTGCTAAACACCAATATAACAATATAAAATTAAACTAAATTTACATTACTTCCTAGTATTTTTCTTGTAGTGTTCATTATGAAAAAGGTTACAACATCCATTTAGTTTGTGCACATACTTCACTAAAATATGATCAAGCAAGTTAAAATAATTTAAAAAAATGCCATTACTGTTAAAATGCTGCATAAATGGGAAGTCAAAAAATAATCTCTTATGTAAGTCCCAAAATCTATTTACAGATAGAAAATGTATATCCCCTGAATTATTAGTCACGTTTCACTTTATATTTACACATTGCAGTGTATAAACACCTGAGGAAAATGAAAATAGTTAGAAGCATGAGCAGTCCAGCTCCAGCCAGGAACAAAATCACATCAACCGAGTGGTAGGAGTACCAGGGCATTCTGTAGGCCTCTGCTTTCAGGTGAGCTGCACCTTTGTGTCTCATGACAAACTCTATCCAGAAGATGGCGGTCTCCAGCGGCTTCATTGGCTGATCTCTGTGCAGCCTGGAGAGCCTCTGCATGTTCATCCTGTAGGACGGCTCAGTCAGGACTTCCTGTATGGCCTTCAGGAAGTTGTTGTCCTTCTCCACGGTTTTAATTGTTAAAAGCTTAGCCGCGCCTCTCTCTTGCAGACGCAGCAGGTTGTCGTATTGGTCGAAAAACACAGGCAGACCCACAATTGGTACTCCGTGATAAATAGCTTCTTGAACTCCGTTTGTTCCTCCATGAGCCACAAACAGTTTCATCTTGGGATGTCCTAAAAGGTCATTCTGTGGCATCCAGTCTACTATCAGAGTGTTGTTGCCCAGAGTGGCTGGTCTCCCTCCTTTATGCCTCCAGATGACTTTCTGTGGTAATTTAGCAAAAGTTGCCGCAATCTCATTTGTTATTTCAGCAGGAAGCTCACTCACAAAAGTCCCCAGAGACATGAGGATGACTCCGTGCTCTCCAGAGCTCTGCACAAACTCCTCCAAGTGTTCAGGAAGAGGTTTTGCTG
This sequence comes from Myoxocephalus aenaeus, assembly GCA_038501785.1. Taxonomy (NCBI): domain Eukaryota; kingdom Metazoa; phylum Chordata; class Actinopteri; order Perciformes; family Cottidae; genus Myoxocephalus; species Myoxocephalus aenaeus. The sequence goes on from JBAMJR010000260.1 coordinate 653,994, forward strand.
GTTTACACTGGAACCCTCCAATATAGATAACATTAGGCATGGTGGGACGAGGGAACTCAAACACAAAGTCCACTCTCATCAGCCAAATATCTGCATCAAGCACTAACTGGTTATAGTCATAATCAGGCCCAAGATATTTGTCACATATTGTCTGGTATGTTAGCTTAATCACCAGCTGTTGTTGTGTTTGAGTTATTAAATGAAGAATGTTGTTCTTAACTCTCTGAAAAAATGCCATTTTATCAGTGTTTCCAGATCCTGTTATAGGAATGTATGATATAGGTGAAGGAGCAACAGCAAGATGACCCTCTCCAGCTATCAGCCACCGAACATTATAAACCAAAGGAAGGTTTAAATATTTGGCCAAAATAGCTCCATGACCCCAGCAGGGGTCAGTGAGCACCATGTCAAACTTGCTATCTTGTATGGTTCTCATCAACTCTCGGTCATCTAGCATTGCCGATACAAATTCACCCACAGTTCTGTGAGCATCAACAAACATGCCAAACATTCCTACAGTCAGGTGGAGAAAATTCCTGAAAGGAAGGTCTCCTCTTTCATGTTGAATGACGCTGGATATCATTTCTGTAATAAACTCCTGATCTATGCTCCTCTCCACCTGAACTGTATATGTATTGTAATAAGAGGAGCTATCCTTGACGTACCAGCTTTTGCTGGAACGAACAATAGTTATATTGTGTCCTCTCGAGTGCAAAGCTTGAAGTAGAATTTCCATGTTCATCCAGTGGCTGCCTTCTACGGGAAGCACCAAGATGTTGCCACCTTGACAGGCTCTGGGAAAGAGGACGAGCAGCAGTAAAACACTGCAACAATAGAGCAGCCTCATCTGAAAATTAAAAAAATGGACAATCAATTGACCATGAAAAAAAATCTCATTAATATATTCACTTCAAACTTACTTAAAAACACATAAACAAACACTTGTGCTGCAGGAAACTTATTATTATAATAAGGGAAAGTACCTCACATTTAGAGTGATCTAGCAGAAATGGAATATAAAAACAATAATAAGAAGAATGTTTTCTTTAGCTTATAATCACCTAAAAATAGGTATCGTTGTGTGTTTTTCACCGTACAATGATCGTCTTATATCTTCATATCGATGGCTGAAAAACAAAACCTCTCATCTGAATAATCGTCGCGGGGGGGGGGGGGGGGGGGGGGGGGGGGGGGTAGCAGTAGTGTATAGCATGCCGTGAACTTACAATTACGTTGAGATCGGTCGACCAATGACAGTTCTCTCTACAGTCAGAGCTTGCGCAAGAAGGTGGAACGTGAGGGAGATACCATTTCCAAAACGTGTAAGGGGGTAATAACTATTTTCCCGGACATAGCAAAATCCCGGACGTTTTTGGAATCCCTTCCGGACGCTTTTTTAGGTCTCGAAAAGAGGACATGTCCGGGAAAAAGAGGACGTCTGATCACCCTTGATTTAAAGCTTATTTTTATAAAAATCTATATTTTTCGCGAAAAAGGATTAAAGCAAGATTACAAACTGCAGCTGGATTTGAGGATCTCTTTTCACCGTTCCACTTACTGAGCAGCAAAGCTATATCAAACATCCATTAACGTACAGTAAACTTGCATACATGGTTAGACATTCTTCACAGGGAGGCCTACTTACTGTGCTCTGTATTGTTCCTGCACACAGGAAATGTCACAGTAGGGAACTTGCTCTCTCTCTCTCTCTCTCTCTCTCTCTCTCTCTCTCTCTCTCTCTCTCTCTCTCTCTCCCTCTCTCTCTCTCTCTCTGAACGCTGTGAAAAGAGATAGTGTGGCAAAAGCTGAAATATCTTGTGAAAACTTACCTTGACCCAGTAAAGGGAATACAAGTCTCGAACTGTCATAACTTTCTTACCTTTCTTCATAAGAAAACAGGCACTGAAGCAGCGTTATCCTCGTTACTGCTTTGCAAAAACAGCTGGGAGATTCAGAAATATGTCCATACACCGATTTCCTTCTGTGGTCGACTACACGCAGAGCGGATGGGCGGGTTCTTTGTTTGATTTCCCGAGTGTCCATTGGTTAGTTTTTTTTTCTTCTTTTTTTTTCGAAAGGGACACACATATCCACCAATCACGCGCGGTAAGAGGCAGAGACGCTCTCTGGGGGCTGTTTACAGAAACTTCCGAGACTGATTGATCTTTTTGTTATTACAGAAAATGTTTTCCCAACTGCATTTAAGAGACAACAAATCTGATCTGAGATAGGATAGGACACAGCCAGGACTTTAGGATTTGCCTCTATAATAGAAATATATGATTTTCCTATATCTTTGATAATAAGGTAAGATAGGACAAAGCAGTTAGGGTATGTGTGTGTATAGGCCCCTATCTCCAGATGGATGTGAGTCACATGCAATCTCGCAAGAGAAAAAACCTCGGAAGCAAAGAGGCTACAGATTCCACCTGAACCTATGTCTGAACCACAATCAGAGCCAATCTGAACTATTTCTGGGCTGTATTATCACTAAGATAGTAATAGAAACATCAAGTAAACCTCATTAGACCTGCCAAACACAAGATGGTGAACTTGTTTGCTTATTATCGTTTTGTTACTTTTGTGCTGATATGATAATAGGAGTCTGCGCTGGCTTTGTACCAATGCAGTCTTTGTACTGACTATAATTTGAGAGCACAACCTACATTGTCAGAGTTGGCAGCATTATAGTGTCTGGATGTCATTCCTTCTTTTCTTCAGTATATACTGTACATAGGCAGGTTTAGTCTTTCACTTAATGATGAAAATATTACCATAACTGAAAAACACAATATACATTTTAAAAATTAAAATATATTCGCTGTCAGGAAATTATCTTCTTTAAAAGCTATGTTCATTGCTGTATGTCTTGTTTGTAAGATGTTCATACTGAACATCATACTATGTTTTTTTTCCCTATATACAGAATATGTGAATGGGCTTGATGGTGTGGATGTATAGTTTGGTTAAGTTTTTACAGTGTATTCGCTCATTACGCTTTATCAAACTTACAGTAGGCGAGATTTCCCTTTGTTTCTTGCATGCAATATTGAAAAAGCAGCTTGTCATATTGATGCAACAAGATTGGTTTTACACACAGCCTCTGCAACTTTTTCACTCACCAGATCAAAAAGTTACTTTGGGAACAAATTGTCTTCAAGGCTTTTAAGCTAATTATTCTGCATACACAATTCAATTTTAGCCTTGCTGTCCATTTTTAAATGTTAGTTTAAAACAGATTATCACTTAAGTCATTAACAATGTCTTTACCGTTTTCCTGTCCAGAAATCATAACCTTGTTACTCAAGATAACACAGACCATGTTGTGACAGCCCTTTGAGCACCACCAGCCGAGTGCCATATTGTCCCGTTATATTAGACCAGTGATTGTCAACCACTGTGCCGCGGCACACCAGTGTGCTCGTCAGGTGTGCCGTGGGAAAATGTCCAATTTCACTTAATTGGTCCAAAAAAATATTATTTAGTTGCTGCAAATGATTTTCCATTGTTGAGCGTCTGAGCTGCAATATAGTGGCTGGCAGAGTAATATAGAACAGGTCTGCACCTTGTTCTGCTATTAAACAAACTACACGGCCGTATGTTATTGATCTTATCCACACAGCATGTCATTTCTGGGTCGCGTCTACACAACTCTGCTCTGTGTCGCGCACGCGGAGTTCCGCCCGATGCGCTGCTCGGTGAGACACAGCGGAGAGAGAGAGAGAGCGGCGAAAAATAAGTTGCGTGCTTTTCACAATGGGATTTGCTGCTGAAGCTATCAGTATTTTAAGATATGAGCTCTCACTTTTAAAGACCAACAGTTCATGTGTTTGCAGGTCAAGACAAACAGCCTGGAGCTCATCAATGACGTTTCTGACTTAGAGAGGCTCTGGAAATATTCTTCCAAAAGCCTGAAAAACACCCTGCAGTGATAAAGCCTGCTCACTTTGTGGTCGTCATTAAAATAAATGAACACCATGTTTCCTTTAAGTCAGTAGTTATCAAACTGGGGCGGTATTTATTACAGGTGTAATATCTTTATTACAGGTATTTATTACAGGTGGGGCGCAAGAGGAAATGCTGGTTTTAAATGTTCACAGTCCGCCGTTAACAGGTTACGCTTGCGCATGCGCCGATTCTTGGCATTTCGCCAAAAGCCGATCTTTATGAGATCTCAGTGAGGTCGGCTTTCTGCTGTTGTGTCTCTATCATGGAGCATGAACTGAGAGCCGTATCAAATCTACAACCCCGTTTTAAAAAGATGTGTAGAGGAAAGCAGCTCACTGCAGCCTAATACTGATACAACGTGATGCTCACACATCTGCACTCATTCCGTTTTGTTTTGCAATATCTTATTGTTTTCCACAATAAGATATTTAGTAGTAACTAAATATTAGTTCTTTTTTGCATAACTTTATTTTCATTTTTCTAACAAAGTGATAACACTTTTTTTTTGTCTGATGGAGCAATCTGGTTTACTTGAAACACTGAATACTCTTCCATGCCAGTAGGTAGCGCAATAATGAGCTACCATATATGCTGTGTTATGCTACAATGTGACATTTTGTAACTTTTTAGGTTGTTGGTGTGCCGCGGGATTTTTTTATTGTAGAAAATGTGCCGCGGCTCAAAAAAGGTTGAAAAACACTGATCTAGTGGACGAAATAGGAAAGAGGAGAGGATTATAACTAAGGAATGGTCATGCTGGTCTGAACAGTCCCCTCTATGTTATTGGTAAGAATAATAATGGAAAGTGTAAACTTTTTGAAGAATACAAAACTGTGGACCATGTTTTATTGTTCTGTCGTAAGTACGATTCAGCAAGAGAAGTGTTGGACTAATGGCAAAATTGATTAAGAGAGTACAATGGAAAGTACTTCTTCTAGAGTATTTAGGGTCAAGATGACTACTGAATGGAATTTGAGGATTTTCTATTTTTTATTTATATATATATATATATATAATAATAATAATAATAATAATAAATATTATTATTATTATAGTATGTATTTATTATTATTATATATTTTTCCACGCGCCATTAAAAGCAAAATAATAATAATAATAATAATAATAATAATAATAATAATAATAATAATAATAATAATGAATGAAGGATGGATGTTTTGCTCACAGCCACCGGGGGGCGCTGTGACATTTCAAGTCCTCCAACTTCTCCTCTTCTTCTTCTTCTTTTTTACTCTTCGTCTTCTCCACCGTCTCTGACTTTGAAAACATGGCTACGCTTTAAGGGCTTAGACCGGACATGTCGGACAAAGAAGCCGGCCGAGGGAAGGAGAGTCCCGGGGAGAAAGGCTTCAGGGTCCCCGGGCTGAGAGGCGCACAGAGCACGACCCTGTTCCGGGCTCTGAACCCTGAACTCTTCATGAAACCGGTGAGACTCGAACATCCGGTTCTTTTCTGTCGTTAACGCTACATGGTAAATAAACATTTTTAAATAATCTATAATGATTGTTTCGTCATTTGTAACGTGTACAGTCTGGAGATAACTTAAAAACGTAGGGAAACGTTATCTAGTTCCGGTATACAACTTATAGACGTGGACTATCTTTCTTGTTTGGAAAAGGTAAATACTTTGATATTGATCTTATTGATTATTTGTGCGTGAAAGTTAATTATTTACCTTAAATAGCAGTTTGACTAAATAATCGTCCACTCAAGTACAACTAATTTGCTTTCTCTGGAGCTTTCAACCACGTCTTTACGGTCTATATCTGCAAAACCTTGAATTGAGGTTATTTTGTCAAACTTCCTTTTTGTTTTTACAAACATGTTACACACATTGAAACTGGGTCTCTGAGGTCCTCTTGTTTATTCATACAGACCGTTTTTCATGGTTTCAGAAAGAAAAGTGGCATTTCAAAAAAAATTTAGACGTCTTTAAATGATACTTCAAAACTGTTTATTACTTAAAAAGTGTGTAAAAATGCAGAATCAGCTGAGGGATGAACCTTTAAACTCATCTCCAGCCTGAGTGACACCACGTACTGTGAAATATATCCGTTTTGGGGTGAATCGTTATTTATTATTTTCACTGCTGGATTAAAAAAAAAGTCCTCCAAAGCCTTCCTTGTAACATAACGCTGTGTTGTTTTGCAGAATATGCCCGTGATGGCGTTTGGACTGGTGACCATCACCTTGTGCGTGGGCTACCTGGGCTACATGCACGCAACGAAAGATAACGAGCAGCAGCTGTATGAGGCCATCGACAGCGAAGGAGAGAGCTACATGAGGAGGAAGACTTCCAAATGGGACTGATGGCATGACGTGTTCTATGATAATGTGTTTTATAATAATATGGTCTATGTGTGTGTTGTAAGGACAGAGTAAATTAAAACTGGATTTAAAAACTTCAACTTTTCTCTAAATGCTTTCATTAAACCTCTCCAATCTTTAAAAATAACGGAATTTCAACCCAATAGGATGCAAACTAAAAGCAGACATGAGTCGAAATACATTTGAAGATGTTATCTTGATCTGTTGGAACTTGTGATGGGCATTTTAATTCATTAATGAGTAATAATATTGATTAATCCAAAACATCAAATAGAATGGACAATAAAAAAGATCTTTTAAATCACCAGCTTCACCACACGCAGACATTTTATGTTTTATTAAACAGCATAATAAACTCCCAAGAAACTGAAAATAAAATAAAATGGTCTTCGAGAAGCACAGTTTTCCGCTCATATGAGGAATCACTCAGCGTTGCTCCATTATTGATATTTCTCATCCTGTAGAGACAAAAGAAGGTTGTTGTTTGACTAAAACCACAGTTAGTGTTCATGAGGTAGATAGTAACTGCTGCTTAAAGTTACTACCAGGAATTTTCATCTTGTGTTGATTCTGGTGCTCCCTGTGGACTACGACCAGACATGCACAGAAACCTTTTACACTGTGGACATTCAGTCCTTTTCTACATTTGATGAACATGTTTGAGACGGTACCTTGATGGCGTTGGCCAGCTCCTGCAGAGTTTGCTCATATCGGGCTTCCATACCCTTCAGGTTCTCCGGTTTAACGATCTGCTTTTGAATGCCGGGGGTTCCCGCTTCCACCACCATTTTAAGGAAGTTCTTCTCCTGAGTGGGAAGACACACACATAAACAAAAAAACAACTTTAAGTTTATGCTGTTCATACTCTCTCATCCATATTGAATCATGTTTATTTGTAGCAGGGCTTCACCTGTACTCCCAGCAGAAAGGTGAAGGCCAGACCGGTTTTCCCTGCTCTTGCTGTTCTTCCAATCCTGAAGTAAAAGGACAAAGTATATATATATATATATAATGGAGCTACAATATACTTTATTGATTTATATATTGCGTTGGGTGGACAGCTCACCTGTGGATGTACGTCCTGATGTACTGCGGCGCGTCGTAATTCACAACACATTTGACCCGGGTGACGTCGATGCCTCTGGCAGCTGCGTCCGTGCTGATCAACCTGCAGGATTTAACTCATTGCTCATTAAAAGCTCCCGCTGCAGGAACCCGGCGAAGTAAATTAATACGTATATAAGGAGATAAATACACATTAAGAGAATAATACACTCTACTCGCTTTATTGGGCCTGCGATCACAGTGACCACTTTGCTCCCGGTACATGCACATAGTAACAATCTCACCTGTATCCATAGATTGCTGTCTAATAGCTATATTCTTTACATTTAATTGTATATTTGTCAGAGATCTACTTGAATCTTAGAACTCTTACAAATATGACAAAAGTACATCTGGACCTTTTAAATTAAATTCTAGCAGAGCAAGTCCTATATTTATCACTCTGACATGCATATGCATCACATTCCAGCCACTTTCACACAACTACAGTTAGTAAACATGTGTAATGTAAGACGACAAAACATTTCATGTTGTGAGTTTGCTGTAAATTGTTTTACATCCAAACAGCAATTTCTTCTGACTATGTCCCTTTGGAAAGGAGAGGACTTGGTCCCTTGGATTCTTTAAAAAAATCTTTCTAAAGTGTGTACAGTATATACATAGACTTTGAAGTTTGTTTTACTGAAAAAAAGAAGAAAGACATCCTGAATGTTGACCGTGTGCCGGTCACTTATTCTTCAACACGACTGTGTGCGTACAGGACTCACAGTTGGATCTTCCCTTGTTCAAATTCCTTCAGCGTCTTCTTCCTCTCAGCGGGGGAGAGTCGGGAGGAGAACTCAGCGGCCTGAACTCCACCAAAGAGCTGCACAAGCAGATAAAGTCTGAGGAGGAGGAACACACAAAAAACTTAACCAGTAAAGCCACGCTGAGAGAGTCTGCAACACTTGACCGCTACAATATATATATATATATCTATATATATCTATATATATATATAGATATATATATATATATATCTATAGACTTTATAAGGAAACCATCTCCGACCTGTGTGCCGTCTCTCTGGAGTTGGTGAAACAGAGGACAGGGCTGAGCTTCATGCGCAGGATGAAGTGGAGGATGAGGAGCGGCTTCTTGCTTAACGTACATGGCACGTAATACTCCTGAAAACATTGCACAAAAAGTGCAGTCAAGAACAAAGTTAGCTCAAGTTTCATCGTCACTGTCGAGACAGTACAGTGCCTCCTCTCCGAAGGTCAGAGGTCATCACTCACCGTCAGACCTTGGGGAAAGTCAAAGCCACCCTGTGTCTGGGTGGTGCCGGAGTGGCTGTGGATGGAGCTGAAGAGTCGGGGCTGGTGGAGGCCCAGCTGCTGGAGCTTCTCCGGGTTCTGCGTCAGTGTGGCCGAAAACAGCAGCTTCTGCAGCGGCATCTGAGGCGGGGACAGACTGAGAGGGGAGACAGATGGGTTTTTATTCATCTTTATCTCTAAAGTCACTGGGAGGAGCTTTTAACTGGTTATGAAACAGTGTCAAATCGATACGGCTGCATCTGTCCAAAGTTTAAAAAAATGCACCGACCAGAAGCTCATTTAACTAGTGTTGTATCTCGTTTGTTCAACAGAAATGTAGAGATTATAATTTGTGCGTTTACAGGGAGTTACGTACTGGAACTATTTTGGACCGAGCCAGGCTAGCTGTTTCATCCCTGCTACCAGTCTTTATGCTAAGCTAGGCTAACCACGACCCGACTCCAGCTGTGTACGGAACACACAGACATACATTTCATATCAAGCTTCTCATTTCACTCTCGGAAACACGATATATACATTTAATAAAATGTCAAACTTTCCCTTAAATAAAATGTTGAACTTTGGAACACATACATGGTAGTATTCATCAATCAAAACAAAAAAAAGTCTGCTGAAATAAATAAAAATATAAATCAGAGTTTCCTCTTTATCCACTGAAAAGAGACTTGTCTCCTCTCTACCTCGTCTCCTCCTCTCTACTTCGTCTCTTCCTTTCTACCTTGTCTCCTCCTCTCTACTTCGTCTCCTCCTTTCTACCTCGTCGTCTCCTCTCTACCTCGTCGTCTCCTCTCTACCTTGTCTCATTCTCTCTACTTCGTCTCCTCATCTCCTCCTCTCTACCTCCTCTCCTTCTCTCTACTTCGTCTCCTCCTCTCTACCTCGTCTCCTCCTCTCTACCTCGTCTCCTCCTCTCTACCTCGTCTTCCAATGTAAAACACAGCCTCACCTGGCTGCTGTGACATATGCTGGCTCAGTCCTCCTGAAGATGGACATGGCGTCTGCACTGCTTCCTGATCTGTACACCGCCTTCACCACCTGACTGAGCCAAGACTGGTGCATGCTGTCAATCATCCGGTCAGCCTCGTCAATAATCTGGGATGGACGAGAGAACAAAAGCCTCCACTTAGACGTAAAAAAAGTACACCAATGGCAAATGGTGGATAATGTCAGTTAATTCTGATTTTTATTTCTGTTTCAAGAACTCACAAGAAACCGCAGGTGCTCCAGACTGAAGCCTGAATTCTTGTTGATGTGATCGACCAGTCGACCCGGAGTGGCGATGACAATGTCGGCTAAACTGCGCGTCATGTCCCCTCTGGTAGAAAAAAAATCAGAAATAAAAGAAGCTATATTTTGAGTATTGTACAAATACAACATCCTCATCAGATATTTATTTATTTATATTTATTTAATCACTCTCTTAATGCAAATGTAAAGCTTATATGTGGCAAATGTTGAATGTTTTCATTGACTTTGGTGCCCCGTGGTGGTAGAGAAGAGAAAGACCATCTGCCATCGTGGATAAATACTTCTTTTGGGCTCCAGTATTTCATAGCTCCTAGTATTTCGCTTTTAATTTGTGCTGTGTGCCATCTTCTTTACTCTTAACCAGTAACATATACAGTGGTATTAACACGTCTGAACAATATCTCACAAGTGTTACTTTTTATTTTGATACCAATAGTATTCAAATAGACATTGTGGTTGCAGATATACTCCTTTTTTAGTTTGGGTATGTAACTTTATCCAACTAAAGAAAAATTAGCTCCGTTTTTAAATTAATGCAAACTTTCAACCCAAAGAAACTCACCTGAGTTCAGAGAGTGACGCCTGCTCCGCAGCAAAGGACTTCTGACCGGCCAGCATCACCACTTTCAGAGAGGTTCCCTCCGCGTATGATGTGAACACTTTGCAAACCTGTACAGGAAGAACGTGTTCAATCTACGGAACAGAACATTATTGGATTTTGTTTGATCCAGACTTTTGTTTTGAAAGGTTCTGACCTGCTGGGCGAGCTCTTTGGTCGGCAACACGGCCAACGCTCGGACTTTACACACCACCCGCTCCGTCAGCACCTGATGGGAGAGAACGTCTTTGTGTAATCTGGAGAGTCTTCTCACACACTCACACTCACACACACACACTCACACACACACACACTCACCTGTATGACCGGTATGACAAATGCGAGAGTCTTGCCACTGCCGGTTGGGGCAGACACACAAATATCTCTGGGCTTGTAGCCACCTCGTCCAATCAGCAGCCCCTGCTGTGCACTCTCCAAGATGGCCGGGATTACCTCCGCTTGCACTGTGAAAAGGTGACAGTATTCTTCAGGACTTTGTTTCTGCCATGAACATCACGCTGTATTGATGTAAACTAGAGACTGAGACATAAACTCATGTTTACGTTTACTGAGGGAATAAATCAAGAGAGAAGTAGAAGTGTAGTAATAGTGGTCAGGAGAGAGAATGCAGCTTTAACACATGAAGCATACACTTCTATACAACCAGAGGAGTCGCCCCCTGGTGGTCAGGAGAGAGAATGCAGCTTTAACACATGAAGCATACACTTCTATACAACCAGAGGAGTCGCCCCCTGGTGGTCAGGAGAGAGAATGCAGCTTTAACACATGAAGCATAGACTTCTATCATAGACTTCTATACAACCAGAGGAGTCCCCTCCCTGATGGACATTAGAGATAATGCAGGTGTAAGACCTGGAGGTCTGGGTATACATAATACACCAGACTTTTCAAATCACAACTTCCTTTCACAGTGAACTTTCTAATTTATTATCACAAACTAATACAGAAAATAACCCTGATGGAACACATCACACATATTTGAACTAACATCAATAATAAGTGGAAAAAGTACGGGCCTGTTCTGAGAACTTCAGAAACCTGCTGCTAAACATAATGGAAATACAGCAAAGTGTCATCACCTGGAAAAAGGTGCTGAATTGCATTGTGTTGCAGTTTTTTCACAAGCAGAGCAGAAAGTCCCGGGATGTCAGAGACGGGGACCAGGTTACTTTTAATGTCTCTGTGAATCACATCCGGCTGAGCGAGCCACTGAGGCAGGACTCTGTGTACCTGTGAAGACAAGAACACACACACACACACACACACTAAAGCTCCAGAAGGTTGAACACACTAACGCTAATCTGAGACACCCCCCCCGTTGAGCGCCACCAAACGAACAGCTGTACCTTCTGGACTGCTTTGTTCTCGAATCCTCCCAGAACCGTGAAACCAGTCGGGGCAGAAGTCTTCCCCGTAGTTGTTTTTTGAGTCGCATTTTCTGTCTCTGTCTCCTCCTCCTCCTCTTCTCCTCCTTCTGGGACCTCCTGTCCGTCTCTTCCCGTCACGGGAGTGTCCAGCAGACCTTCAACTGAACTGTCTAAAAAATCCAAAGAAAGACAAAATAAATCATCTGAGGCATATTTTTGTTGTGCAGGTTGTATGCGCGTCACAGAAGCAACACCACAGGTTGTAACTTTCTCTTTAAAAAGGCTCAACATAACAGTGAAGGATTGTTATCTTATCACACCATCGATCACGTGAATGATGTGATGTGAACAAATTACCCAGTGTGGTGTCAACATGTGAGTGTATACACACACCTGACTGAACCTTCTTCTTCTTCTTCTTCTCCTTCTGTTTCTCACTTGCACCCATCTTGTTCTCCTTTGCCTCTTCAACAGGCTCATCAGCGTCCGAATCCATCAAAGGGACATCTTCTGATTTCTTCTTCTTGTGCCGTTGAGGCTCTTGACTGCTGTTCTTGTCGGCTTTTCTTTTCTTTTTCACATCTCTCCGTTCTGTCGGTTCTGTCCTACTCTGTTTCAGCTTGTCTTTGGCCTTCTGCTGTAGTTTGGCCAGCAGCGCCTGAGACCGAGACTCCTTTGAGACGCTCTCATCTTCCTCCTCTCCGAGATACCTGAGCGCGACATGACAGAATGTAACGTGTAACAGATTCTTGCAACAACACGGCAGGATGTAGAATTACACGATTCTATCTGCATTTTGGTCAAAAATGTGTCATTCACAAAATTCTCATGTTTTTAATATCATGTTTAGTTTTATAAATTATGCCCATATAATAGAGATATAGCGTAGAACCTTTTGGTGATCTGATGCCAACAAAAAATCCTAAATTCTAAGAGCAGAAAATCTACCACAGGATTGTGGAAAAGAATCGAGGAAGAGAACATACAGCTTTAAATTGCATTGTTAGTAAATCCCTTGAACTGTAGTCAGTATAAACCAATGAACGTGTTTTAATATATCAAATGAAATGTCGCTGATCTGTTGTGTTAAGTCTGTGTGTTTGCATAAGTCATTGCAATAATTAATAGACTTAATTTGGGGTATTTTAACAAATTAAGTAATTCACATGTTATTCTTTATACCGTAGCAGATACAAGCTAATAATTCCAAACAGATAAGTTCTCAGTATTCTATCATATGTGCACATCATGTGTATATTTTTACCTATTAAAGAGAACGTCATTGCATATTACTTTTGCTTTCTGATGTGAGATTTATCTCGACGTATGATCTCAGAAGCTACTAGTTATGTGACACAACTAGAAAAAACGATAGAAGCTAGTACAGAAAATAAGAATAACGTTACCTGTTTACAAGAAACAGAGACATTTCAAAAGCCAGCTGAAACACTCCAAGAAGGTTTGTGTACACTTGTTAGCTTTCCCGCATTTGGAAATGATTAATACTGAATATAAATTAACGTCGACGAGATTCGTTAACAGCTTTGATTCTTTAAAGTAGTGTAAACGTTTAACTTGTACTGAACTTCAGCAATCACCACTTTCTCGTGTGTTTCCCACACTCTGCAGCCAGACGCGGTTTGATGACGCCCAACAATACAGTCGACAGCTAATGCGTCACTAGGCGGTCTCTACCATTTTTTTGTAAAGAAAATGCAATTTCCTTTTTTTTAAAATTTATTGTAGATCCACTCACTCACACATGGCCTTGTATTTAGTTAAAAATCAATAATAATAAAAAAAAGAATCACAAGCTCAGGTGAAACGTAAAGTTGTTTCCACACACACACATATATGGGCATGCCCCGCCCCCCTCGGTGACGTCCACCAATCAAAACAAAGCGGGACCATTTGAAAACGCAAAGAAGAAGAAGAAGAAGAAGAAGAAGAACGCTACTGAGTGCACTCGCGCCAGTTCGCTTTCCTTTTTGATTATTAGGATTAATTTAGCGACTGGATTATCAGTGGATTTTCTGTTTGGTGTATGACTCTCAAAAAGAGCAATGGAGTCAGCCGTTAAAGTGTGTGTTCGTGTCCGTCCGCTTATTAAGAGGTAAGTTGTATGCCAACAGCTAACATAACTAATAGCTTCAGTCAGGAGCTAACGTCAGTTACCGTACGTTAACGTGAACCAGTTAGTTGGCAACCAAACAACCAACCGGTTGGTTGTTAACTTGTTGGTTGGTTGGGACTGGGAGGGTCTCGAGACAGTGGACGGTGTACGTACGCTTTCTAGGGATGTACTTGTATTTTACAGTTAGTCTATGCTACTTCTGTTTGACTAAGACTACGAATGAAGTGACGTTTTGACTGTACGATCACACTGGAGGAGAAACCAGGAGACCAACAAAGTGATTACAATTAATCCTGAAGGGAAACAAGCAGGTCTGGACCACATTTGACAGCAATCGATGGAGACATTTCGGTCTGTGCCGAAGTGATGGACGGTCTGGCAGACATAATTTCAGGGTTGTGGAATAGATGGTTGGTATTTTGTAATATGTTCCTAGTGTGCTGATTTACTCTGGTTATGTGCCATATAATTACCAATCAGGGTTTTGTCTAATAAAATGTGTCTCACTATGTTGTCGAGAAAGTCTATAAGTGTTTCCACGTATATCTACATTCTGTGTCTTTTATTACAGGGAAGAAAGTGCGGCGGCGGAGAAAGCAGAGCCTGTCCAGCTGTTTTGGAAGGCTGATAAGAAATCAATTCATCAGATCGATGATGGGAATTCCACTAAGAGCTTTGTTTTTGGTATGTTTTGCAACATGTGCAGGATTAAGGAATGTGTTTACTGGGTTTTGTGGCTCCTTTTGAGATGTTTGGCACACAGTCACACTGATATCTGCTGCACATTCACTGTCCTGCTCTGTTGTTCACAGACCGAGTTTTCATCGCAGAAGAAACAACCAAGCAGCTGTACCAAGACATTGCAAAGCCTCTGGTGGTTTCCACTGTTGAGGGGTACAATGGTATGTCATGGAAACGGTATACAGTTTAATACAATGTGTTCCTCCATTAACTCTCTGTAGCTGGTGTTTATTTTATGTGTATCTATCTAATCAGTGTTTGATCCACAGGAACTATATTTGCTTACGGACAGACTGCCTCAGGAAAGACTTTCACCATGATGGGGCGCGACTGTACTCATGGAGTGATCCCTCTGGCCGTGGAAGACGTCTTCCAAACCATTAAAAATGTAAGAATTGAATCGGGTTTGATTCCAGTTGTTTTTTGTGGAAGCACAGTTTTTTTCTTCTTCTAACTAAGGACTTCTCTTTTACCCAAAAGTTTCCAAAGAAGGAGTTCCTTCTGAGGGTTTCCTATATGGAAATTTACAATGAAACTGTGAGCGATCTGCTCGTTGACAGCTGGAAGAGAAAACCTCTGGAAGTCAGAGAGACAATCAATGTAAGTGGTTTATTTACAATATTTGGGTTTGGTGGCATTTTATAAAATCAGAATTCTTTATGGAATCTTTTCAGGTCTAGTTCTTAACATTTGCACATTTGCACACAGTTTTGTAGTATTGAGCTTAAAATATGGTTTAACTGGGAGATTATTCTGAACCAAAACCCTGAGGTTTTAAAGATGATGTTAATCCTGACTAATCTTTTATTTTGAAGCATTTGTCAAAACTGCTAAACGGTGCCTTTTTTACAAAGCTGTAAAAAGAAAGACGGCAAAGAAACACATTTAATGAAATTCAACAGCTAAAGCTGTGACGACGATAAAAGGGTTTGGTGTCTTTCAGAAAGCACAAGAGTAAAATCATGAAATAGAAGCCGACTGTCATCAGTCATTCATGTTATCTCAGCTAGGAGACTCAACATGTTCAATGGAAATCCTTAATTTTAAACTGTGCTCAATGAGGAATTATAACAGAGTTGCTATCATGGGTAGGGTTTTGGAGCTTAGAGTCTAAATAATCAACAAAATCCGAGCAGAGCCCCCCTTTTTAAGAAGTGATTTAATTGATAATACTGGGCCTAAGCTCTTTAGTAATATACTTTAAAGTCAAGGAGCGCTGAATTCCTGAAACTCTCAGAATATTTACTTTCCTCTTTACACAATCATTGTGATTGTGTCTTGAAAAACATGCAGAAAAACATCTTTGTGTCCGACCTGACTGAGGAGCTGGTTACGTCTCCTGAACAAGTGCTGGCCTGGATTCGGAAAGGAGAAAGTAAGATCGCTGAACGCGAGACCGATCGCTACAGGGTTTACCCTGCCGACTGTGTGTAACAACCAATGTGTCCTCTGCACCATCTGCCCCCGTAGAGAACCGTCACTATGGCAAGACCAAAATGAACGAGCGGAGCAGCCGCTCGCACACCATTTTCCGAATGGTAAGCAACGCCACAATGCGTAGTGAGTAACATGTAGGACTCTGGGAAGGCTGGCCTTCTTCATAATTTAGTTTCCTCTTAGATCCTGGAAAACAGAGACAGTACTGAGCCGGCAGCAGGCGAAAATGCAGATGGAGCCATTATTGTGTCTCATTTGGTAAGCTAGCTCTTTTTTAATTTTTTATTATTGTTTGTGGTATAATCACTTGTTCACCAGCAATGTTGCTTCGTCTTCTAGAATTTAGTTGATCTGGCTGGATCTGAGAGGACAAGTCAAACAGGAGCTGAAGGTAAGATGGAGTTAACTTTATAGATCGTTTTGCTGAATGAAGCCCAGGCCTGATACCATGTTAGTTTACTGATCACACACTACAGTCTGTACTGAGTTATAGTAATAATAATCCATCTGTTTTGATGTCCTAGGCACACGTTTCAAAGAAGGTTGCAATATCAACCGCAGCCTGTTCACGCTCGGCCAAGTGATGAAGAAACTGACTGATGAAAGCCAGAAGTGAGTAAATGGCAAAGACTTATCTGCTTTTCCTTGCATAACTGATAATTTCTCAAATTTATCCTCCAGTAAGTGTGAGTTGTACTCTGTAACACTCTGTAATTTTCATCATCTGATTCATCACTGTTTAAATTATCCCTCTTCCTGCTCCAGGTATATTTTCACTGGCCATCCAGGCACAAAGGATCATGACCACTTTCTTATTCTTCTCAGTAAAAAGTTAGCTGAAAGTAAGATAACATTTGGGGGAAATATGCATTTCTTTGCTTCCTTTCCAAGAGTGGCAAGAGTGGTCTGTTTGACTCTAAATGACCATCATTTACTAAATGAACATCATGCTGTATTGAAGAAGACTTGAAACTAGAGATTGAGACATAAACTCATGTTTACAATGGGACCCGGAGGAGCGTGCGGTTTTGTAGATCCGACAGGAGGTTTGGGGAGTAATGAGTTCTTGTAGGTAGAGAGGTGCATGTCCATTTATGCATTTCTGTTACTGCTATACAAACGGTAGAGTCTCCCCCAGGTGGTCAGTAGAGAGAATGCAGGTTTTAGACACTTCCACATTGGCTTGACTTTTCAGAACCGGAGGTGGGCATCTGGTTGCACATCAATTCGAGGACGTCGCTGATATTTTCAAAAATCTGTCTGTGTGTCTCTCTCTCTCTCTCTCTCTCTCTAGGGGTTTCACCAACTACAGAGACAGTAAGCTGACCCGCATCCTGCAGAACTCCTTGGGTGGAAACGCAAAAACAGTCATCATCTGCACCATCACTCCTGTCGCTCTAGATGAGACGCTCAGCACTCTGCAGGTTGGGGAAATGTGCACATTTAATATATACACGCCATATACATTTTATTATGCAATCCTATTGTAAAGCTAATTAATAAGGCGTATTTTAAGGGGTTAGCTCTTTTCCCCTGTACATGTTTGCAAGGTTTGCAATTGGATTTTGTCCGTCCATAAAGTGCAACTATACCAGACTTTAAAAATAAATAAAGTGTTAGCGCAAACATGAGACTGAGAAAACGAAGCAGATGATGTTTCACAAACTATTGTGTTGTATTAGTTTGCCAGCACTGCAAAGAAAATGAAGAACGACCCTCACGTGACAGAGGTATCTGATGACGGGGCTCTTCTCAAAAGGTATCGCAATGAAATTGTAGACCTCAAGCGACGGCTTACAGAGGCAAGTGTCTTTATTTATTTTTATAATTATTTATTGAAATGTTTTTCTTCAGCCATGTGTCGATCACTGAAAGGCCCATTAAATGTGTGTGTCCGTGTCCTACAGGTTTCTTCAGTCACTCAGACCACAGCGACGGAGAAGAAGGTTCTCTCCGAGCTGCTCCAAGAGAAGGATCAGCTCCAGAGAGAACAGCAGGACCGGATCAGAAACCTGACCAAACTGCTGGTCACCAGCTCCAACCTGGTTCCTGTTCGAAAGGTAAGATATGAGCCAAAAATAACGCTTTAGTTGAAGCACAGCATCCTCTGAAGTATCAGAGTTGTAATGACTATTCCTGTTTTGTTTTTTTTAAGTTGCCAAAGCGCAGGGTAACGTGGGGAGGAAAGATGACCCGACTTGTCCGGCCAGCTTTGTGTGACGGTTCATCTGACCTCAGCTTTGCAGATTCTTTCAGTCGGAAGAGGAAGGCAGACCGCTCCTGTCTGATGGAGCTGAATGAAGGTGAGGCGGAACCACATAGACCACATGCACTCTGCAAGTGACGGTACACCTGATGATCCCCTGTCTTGTGCGGACTGCACGCTGATCATTATTTAAATGCATACACGGTGTGTTTCAACAGATGATGAGGACTTTGACTCCCAATGGGAGATTCCCGATGAGCCTTCAGATGAAATGGACATGAGTAATAGCTCCGTGACTGTTCGAAGCTTTGGAGACAGGTGAGTGTCTTTTATACTGACGGGTAGAGGAGTTTTTCACTTGAAAGACGGGTAATTGAACTATTTGAGTCATCCAGGATTGTGTGATGTGTGACAACTGTATCATGAATTGGAGCTTTGTTATCCTCTGGGACCTATGCAACACATTTAATAGTTTTCTCGACAACCATTCATGATGTGATGGCCTTCAAACTCGGCGGGTGTATTGCTCAGGAACCAAGGAAGAGCCGCGTCGAGTGAAGTTTTATTGGGCGAGCGGTTCTCGAGAAGGCTGCGTTCCAAACTGGCTTTTTAAATCTTGTTTTCGCTTTGTTATTTTGGGGTGTTGAGAATAGATTGTAGTGAAAATAAATTTGAACTATTTCAGCATTAGGCTGCAACATGAATACCTTCTGAATGCAGTGTTTGGAAACCTTCCTGTAATACTGTGACGCGTTCCCTAATTAATCCACGAGACTAAATCTCGTTTCAAATGACACAAGTGGAGTGTAGATGGGGTGACAAACTGCCCCTTAATCTCCGCAGATTTAAGATCCTTCATCCTCATGATCCCCTAAATGGTGCCTTCGATTCTATAGGTAGTTCACAGTTGGTCCTACTTTACTCATCTGTTTTGTTTTTATCTTTTTTTTTTTTTCAGCCCCAAAAACTTTGTGTCTCCAGACTATATCGACAAGCTTTCAGGGAAAGTGTCCAACCTAGAGCTCCAGCTGGATATAGAAAATCAGCACAAGGAGGAGGCCATGACAAGGGCAGAGACTTCAGATGGCAGAGTGGCCGAGCTGGAGCTGCAGCTGCAGACCGAGGCCCATCAGAAACGGGAGACCCTGGAGAAAATGCAGAGGGCGGCCGAGGTGGAGCTGCAGCTGCAGAAGGAGGCCCAGGAGGCCAATGAAAAGGTGAAGATGATGGACATCAGAGTGGCAGACCTGGAGATGCGGCTGGAAGAACAAAGCCACATTCCAAGTGAAACTAAAGAAGTATGTTTTTTTTTTTTTTCTCAAGTACACATGAGAGTATCTATCACCTTCTGCGTGCTGGTCATTCAGCTTGGTTGTGCGAGCTGGTTTTCGTACTAATCTTCATACCTTGGTTTCCAGATGAGGGAACAGTATGGAGAGACCCTCCAGCTGTGTGAGACTCTGGCTACAGAGAAGGTAATGGAGCACCTTGGCTGTCACTTTAACTCTTGCTTCTGAAAGCAAAGAAAATCCTGTTAACTTGTCATCTCCTGTACATATATAATGATGTTTTTCCAGAGATGCTAGTACAACATGATACTAAAAACATCAGGGGGTATTAAAGTTACACCGTTGACTTACGGTTACTTTTCCAACAACGGGATGAGCATTTATTCAAGCTACTAGTGCTGAAGACAAAGAACATTTAGAGGAATGCATTTCAAGTGGAAACGATTTAAACGTGTTAAATTGTGTGTCTACAGGACGCGGTGGCCACCGAGCGGGACTTTCTGAAGCAGGAGCTCGGCATGATCACAGAGGAGATGGAGCTTCTGGAGAAGGAGAACGCTGCTCTTTCAAAGGAGATGGGGGAGAAGAAAGAGCTGGAGGAGTTCACAGCTATGGAGGAGGAGGTCTGGAAAGGGCATAAGGTATTTCATTCCCTTCAGACTCCACTTAAAGCGCTTCGATTAAAGGACCGTAGAGTCGGGTGTGCTGGGTGAGGCTTTTATCGACACTGCTCTTGTTTGTGCGGTCTTACAGAATGAGATGCAAAATGAAATCTCTGAACTGAAGAGGGCCGTCGAATCCTCTGAACTCCAATGCCTGGAGCTTCAGGTAAGAATTTAACCCGAAAATGCAGTTAATGTTAAGATATTGAGGAGGAAGTGGTTGCTTTAGAAATGTAAGATGTTTATTATTCATACAATTAAAAGCCAGACTAAGATTGTAGCAGTTTTGTTAAATACTCTTCACATGTTTTTTTTTTTTTTTTCCAAGAACAAACTAGAAACTCTGTCTGAGGAGCTGCAAAAGAAAACTGAATTTGCAAAGGAACTTCAGAGTATGGTATGTGATTTTAATTGTCCCCTAATACCTTTTTAACAGAGCCCAGATGATAAGTTCCAGAGAGACTTTAGTGAGCCGTCGCTGGTTAAATTGTTTGCAGTGTGCAGTATTTCTGAGCTTCAAATTACTTCACTAAAATCTTTAAATCTTTTTGTTGGCTGGAAAATGACTGAATTCCGACAGTATAGCTTTACAAACTATTTAAGTTCCTGTCTCTTATATTTAAAATAGTTTTATTGGCATGGTATGATCATTCATAATAGAAGAATTAAAGTCACATTACTACACTGTACAGTTCTACATACTCTACACTATGCTCCTCGATACAACAAATATATCATACTTTAAATAAATGCAGGGAAATGTAAGTGTGCTCGCTTGTGCTGAAAATTGAGGGTGTAAACTGTAAATGTTAATATTGTGCGGTAGTGTCAGTAGAAGCTTAAAACCTCTTTAGGTCCAGCCATTTTAATGGCGAAAAATGCGAATGGTTTGCATTCAACTAAATACTGAATATCTCCTAAACCCCAAGGTCTATTTGAATAATTTAAAAAGCTAAAACGGTTTGAAGTGTAACAGCTGATCAACTAATTAAACCGGTAACTCGAGGTAGTCCCTGAGCTAACTAATGATGTCACGTTTTCTCCCTGCAGAGCGGTAAGGACTTGGTGCAGGAGGTGGCGACGCTCCGGCGCTCTCTGAACGACGCTGAGGGGCTCAGCAGAGACACGAAGAAGGAATGGGCTCACCTGCGCAGTAAAAACATTGTGGTGGAGGAGATGAACGTGAGTGGGATCAACACACAAACACTTTGGTAGTTCGAAAATCTACTGTTAAGAGGTTGAACGTGGTTTAACTTAATGTTTGGCTTTTTTCTGGCTTTACCGTCTGCATGAGCTAATGTTTTCTTTTTAACCATTGTTGTATAGAAGAAGAAATGTGGCGCTTTTAGACGTAAAGATGCTGACCATGAACCACAACCTTTTTTATTTATTTATTTTTAATCCATTTTGGGATGTTTGTTTTCTGTCTGTCAATATGACAAAAGAATATGAGATATCTTTCAAAATAATCTTAAAAATGGTTAAGAAAAGAAATCACTGTTAAAGATCATCCATATTGCTGAATCTTAACGATCCCCTGTGCAGGTGAATCTGAGTGCCAACTATGAGAAGATGAAGGCCGAGGTGAACGGCCTGCTCTGTCAGCTGGAGGCGGAGAAGTCTCGCTACAGAGCGATGCAGAGCGACCTCCAGAAAGAGCTGAACGTGGTATTCGAAGAGAATGCCAAGCTCTCCACTCTGCTCGATGGAAAAGTCCCAAAAAGTATGTTTTTATTTTTTTTATAAATGTCTTTTCTAACAAACCTGATTTGCAGACTTTATACAGAAACACCCGATTAGTGAAATCGGATGAGAGTTGTGTGATTCTCCGTCTCCAGATCTGATAGACAGCTTGGAGCTTGAGAAGACAGTGGCCCAGCTGAACCGAGAGCTGACTGCGTCTCATGAAGCAGAAGCAGCGCTCAGAGCTCAGCTGGAGGAGCTCGCCTCACTCCAGACTCTTCCCGATAAGGTGGACGATCTGACGAAGCAGGTGAGCCCTCCAAACATCCTCCGAGAACATTGTCTGGTTGGGATGGGTCATATGAGGTAAAAAAAAAACACCTCTGAAACGCCACTGTTTTTGTGGAAAACCCTTTTTTTTAAACACATAAAGAATCGGGACAGCAAACCGAAAAACCTGCGCCCTAAAATTTGTAAAAAAATAATGATATTGCTGTTGGAACCGGAATCAGACGATGCTGCATTTGCGCTTTAAAAAAAATAGCGTTCACGCAGACATCTGTTCTCGAGAGACAATGGTGAAGTTTATAAATTAAGTTGCGGTGAAAAGTTTGACGTCACAAATGGAGTTGATTCAACTGACAAAGACGCAGATGAGGCTGAATGGAGGCGAAATATCCCGACATTCTTGAGCTGGATGGAAAATTATGCTTCTTTTTTCACTAAAAAAACTGTTGTCATATTTTTATTATTAAGCTCACCCATAACTGAATAGTATCTTTATTACTCAAAATAGAAGATGAAAAAAAATTGGAACCGTTTTTTTTAAAGCCAATCAACCATCTAATTTTGAATCGGGACCTTTTTTTATTATTAGGGTCAAGAAACTCGTGAAAAAGAGAAGGCTACAACTTATTATTTAATTGGACGGTAATGGACTCTGATCAGGATAGGGTGCCAAAAAAAATGTTGTTGGATTACTTGAAGACTCAGACATTTCATTCCTTGTCAAGTTGAATACCTTTTTGGTTTTCTCTTGTTATTGTTTGTTCAAGGATAGAAACTTGTAGCTTCATTTTTTTTTTTAAGTAGTGATAACACAAATGTAATGTAATTTATTTGGATGCGTCTAGCTGAATGAGCTGACTGAAGAGCTTCACCGTGTGCGAGCTGAGGAACACGCTCTCCTGTCTGAGCAGAGGAGCTCTGCAGAGGAGACGAAGACGCTGCTCTCCACAGTCTCATCGCTCACTGCCGAGAGAGACCAGCTCACGAGGGACCTTCAGGAGAACGTGGAGATGGTGAGTCAACACATTGCTATTTGTAAATGTTACTGTTTCTCAAACACTCACATTTTTACAAATATTTCTGAAATTCTATTCATTCGGTTGGGTTCCCCGAGAGTTGTTGCCGTTCTTTTTGTAGTTCACAGCCGCTTCTTAGTGTCCCTCTTGAAAATTACTTTATTGTTTTTTTTATTTGCAATATCTTTCTTATTTTTAGGCTGCAGAGACACAACTTCTTCTACAATCTCTTCAAGACGAGCTCCAAGAGCAGAGTCGAAAGAACTCAGATCTGGTGAAACTAGCTGAGCAGAAGGAGTCCGAATTTGGGGAACATGTGAGTGAAACTGTAGTTAAGCAGTGTGTTGTTGTTTTTTTTCTTGTCTAAACTTCATGGTCAATGTACTGACTGACAGCTGGAAATCCAATCCAACAGATGCAGAGTCTGTCACAGGAGCTTCAGTGTGTGCGAGAAGAGAAGGACGCTCTCCTGTCTGAGGAGACTGAGACGCTGCTCTCCACAGTCACTGCCGAGCGAGACCAGCTGCAGACGGACATGCAGGAGAATGTGGAGATGGTGATTCCAGATTGATGATTTAAAAAACGTTTTAAATCATCAGCTGTGTGTTTTTGTTTTTGTCTCTACATCTCGTAGCTGAGTAAAAATATGTCCTCTTGGGACAAAATGGCATTATTCAATTTTTTCCCCAAACAGATGATTGAGAATCAGCAGGAGCTGAGGACAGCCCTGGACAAGAATAAAGAACAGAAGGAGCGGATCAAACGGCTGGAGACAGCACAAACATCTAAACAGGAGGATTCACACACTGAGATGAGCGCACAGATGGAGGAGCTGCAAACAATTGTAAGAGTTTTCTTAATTCATCTGGTTGCTTTTTAAGAAATTAAATCTTGTATGACGTTATCACAATACTTCTGTGCTTACTTTAGTTTTAAAATAATTCTATACTAGTACCAATATACAGTATCCATTATTCAGTACTTGCTAATAGTTTAGACTTTCCTGGTTGAAGCCCACTCATTTTGAATAACAATCATGCCTCCTTTCTGTTCGGACAGATTCAGAGGCTGACTGAGCAGCTTGAGAGTGCACGAGCAGAGAGGGACGTCCTGTTTGAGAAGGAGACCAGCTGTCAGACCTCCACAGAGGAGACGGAGAGGCTGCAGAGCAGAGTGACGTCTCTCAGTGAGGAGAGAGATCAGCTGCAGGAGGCTCTGGAGGGACTGAGGCAGGAGAAGAGGCAGCTCAGAGCGGAGCTGGAGGACAAGATGGAGATGGTGCGTTAATGTTTTTTTAATTTTATTTTTGTTAATTTTATTATTATATAATTGTTTTATCTGCCTTGAAAGAAAAGAAGAAAAATCATGTTTTACTGTCACAGGTTGCACTTGCCCAAAGTGGATTTAACCAGCCAGAAAAACTGACCTCAGGACTGCAACCACATGATGAGAATGTAGCCGATCTTCAGCAAGAGGTAAGTGTTGTTGTTGTGGTTTTTGGTTCTCTTCATGGCAAAGATTTGGATTAACACCAGCCTCTTCCCCAGATAAATGAGCTTCAGGCTACTTTACAGGCCGTCACTGAGCAGAAGAGCCAGCTGGAAGTTGATCTGCAGCGTAACATGGAGACGGTGAGGGGAAGCTGTTCGTTCTCAAACTGAGATCAAACATTTTGGGATTTTACTGCGATCACACTGCCAGTTGCATTAAAAACCTTCTGCTGACATACTTATATGTATCATTATTATTATATAACAAAGAGAGGCATGCTCAGCTGGAACAACATGTCTGTTCCTTGTGTCATGTTTCACTTAAGCTGTATAATTCAGTCTTTCTTTTCAGAAGTACTGTATCCCCTTTGATGTTTTGATTTACAAAATGTTCTCTTATTTTTAGGTTGCAGAGACTCAGTGTCTTCTTCAAGCGGAGCTCCAAGAGCAGAAGCAACTTTACTTCAATCACATGACTCTCTGTGAGCAGAAAGACTCTGACTTGGATCAACAGGTGAGCTGAAATATTCACAGAGAATATTTCTCTTAAAACTTCTCCTTCGCTGTCGGTGTTGTGATTGCAAGTTGGAACATCTCCTCATGTCAACAGACCAAGACTCTAAGTGAGCAGCTTGAGAGTGCACGAGCAGAGAGGGATGCCCTGTTTGAGAAGGAGACCAGCTGTCAGACCTCCACAGAGGAGACGGAGAGGCTGCAGAGCAGAGTGACGTCTCTCAGTGAGGAGAGAGATCAGCTGCAGGAGGCTCTGGAGGGACTGAGACAGGAGAAGATGCAGCTCAGAGCGGAGCTGGAGGACAAGATGGAGATGGTGCGTTAATGTTTTTTTTTTAAATTTAATTATTATATAATTGTTTTATCTGCCTTGAAAGAAAAGAAGAAAAATCATGTTTTACTGTCACAGGTTGCACTTGCCCAAAGTGGATTTAACCAGCCAGAAAAACTGACCTCAGGACTGCAACCACATGATGAGAATGTAGCCGATCTTCAGCAAGAGGTAAGTGTTGTTGTTGGTGGTTTTGTTCTCTTCATGGCAAAGATTTGGATTAACACCAGCTTTTTCTTCCCCAGATAAATGAGCTTCAGGCTACTTTACAGGCCGTCACTGAGCAGAAGAGCCAGCTGGAAGTTGATCTGCAGCGTAACATGGAGACGGTGAGGGGAAGCTGTTCGTTCTCAAACTGAGATCAAACATTTGGGGATTTTACTGCGATCACACTGCCAGTTACGTTAAAGAGCTTCTGCTGACATACTTTTATATATTATATAAACCAAGAGAGGCATGCTCAGCTTGAACAACGGGTCTTTTCCATATGTCATGTTTTACTTAAGCCAGGGGTCAGCAACCTTTCCTATCCAAAGAGCCATTTTGCCCTTTTTTCAACAAAAAAATGTCTGGAGCCGCAAAAGCTATTTGATATCCCAGCTTATAAAGTTTTATAGTCATATTATACAAACAAAAACTATAGTTTGTTGTATTTATGAAATTATAGAACAAGAATAAAGACAATTCTTGACATTGTATTGCTATATTACCTGTTATAACTATCAAACTCTTATGAAGAGGAGAACAAAAAATTGTCATGTCAGCCTACATTGAGGACCATTAAAAACACAACTATGCGGATCCTGAGAGCTGTCTATATATATGTGGCTCATGTGACTACAACGTCTTCTTCTTGTAACTACAAGGTAGCAGGTTCGATCCCTGTCCTCCTCACCTGAGGTTTACATTTTAAACGCATATCTTTTGCTAGGTTTACACTGAGTGTCCTCACAACGCCAGACTTTTAGAGCACCGCAAACGGAGGAGGACGGATAAGTTTTCACTAACGGACGCCTCACTGTCTCATGAGCTGCCACAGAACCAGCAGCAGTAGTGGAGTTTGGAGATGTGATCCACTTCGTGAAAGTATATTTACTTTGATCAGTTTGCTGTCTGCAGTTGAGAAATTGTTCTTCTTGGCTCACCTGCAGCTTGATACTTTTCAGCAAATTCTGTGTGCTTGTTCGGGAAGTATCTTTCAACATTAAATATTTTGTTGTTTGCTAATTTCTTGCCACATATCAAGCATGCAGCTCGGTCAGCATCGTTGGCAGTGAAAGCAAATTAATACATCCACGCAGAATTAAACTCTCTACTTTTCTCGTGACTTTTCTTATTTTTATTTATCCGTTGATAGTTTAGCGAGGGTGGGGCTCTGTGAATCATGATTAGTCACCTGCAGGGAAAGGCACTTGACAGCGACATAATAGGATGTGACACGGTTATTTATTTATTTTTCAAACCCTCAGGGAGCCACAATAGAGTCTTAAGAGCCGCCCAGTCGCGGGTTGCCGACCCCTGACTTAAGCTGTATAATTCAGTCTTTCTTTTTAGAAGTACTGTATCCCCTTTGATGTTTTGATTTACAAAATGTTCTCTTATTTTTAGGTTGCAGAGACTCAGTGTCTTCTTCAAGCGGAGCTCCAAGAGCAGAAGCAACTTTACTTCGATCACATGACTCTCTGTGAGCAGAAGGAATCTGACTTGGATCAACAGGTGAGCTGAAATATTTACAGAGAATTTGTAGAACTTCTCCTTCACTATCGGTGTTGTGATTGCAAGTTGGAACATCTCCTCATGTCAACAGACCAAGACTCTAACTGAGCAGCTTGAGAGTGCACGAGCAGAGAGGGACGTCCTGTTTGAGAAGGAGACCAGCTGTCAGACCTCCACAGAGGAGACGGAGAGGCTGCAGAGCAGAGTGACGTCTCTCAGTGAGGAGAGAGATCAGCTGCAGGAGGCTCTGGAGGGACTGAGACAGGAGAAGAGGCAGCTCAGAGCGGAGCTGGAGGACAAGATGGAGATGGTGCGTTAATGTTTTTTTAATTTTATTTTTGTTAATTTTATTATTATATAATTGTTTTATCTGCCTTGAAAGAAAAGAAGAAAAATCATGTTTTACTGTCACAGGTTGCACTTGCCCAAAGTGGATTTAACCAGCCAGAAAAACTGACCTCAGGACTGCAACCACATGATGAGAATGTAGCCGATCTTCAGCAAGAGGTAAGTGTTGTTGTTGTGGTTTTTGGTTCTCTTCATGGCAAAGATTTGGATTAACACCAGCCTCTTCCCCAGATAAATGAGCTTCAGGCTACTTTACAGGCCGTCACTGAGCAGAAGAGCCAGCTGGAAGTTGATCTGCAGCGTAACATGGAGACGGTGAGGGGAAGCTGTTCGTTCTCAAACTGAGATCAAACATTTGGGGATTTTACTGCGATCACACTGCCAGTTGCATTAAAGACCTTCTGCTGACATACTTTTGTTTATCATTTATAATATAAACAAAGAGGCATGCTCAGCTGAAACCACACGTCTGTTCCTTGTGTCATGTTTCACTTAAGCTGTATAATTCAGTCTTTCTTTTCAGAAGTACTGTATCCCATTTTATGTTTTGATTTACAAAGTGTTCTCTGATTTTTAGGTTGCAGAGATTCCGTGTCTTCTTCAATCTCTCCAAGCGGAGCTCCAAGAGCAGAAGCAGCTTTACTCCGATCACATGACCCTCTGTGAGCCGAAGGAATCTGACTTGGATCAACTCGCTGAGAGAGTGACGTCTCTCAGTGAGGAGAGAGATCAGCTGCAGGAGGCTCTGGAGGGACTGAGGCAGGAGAAGAGGCAGCTCAGAGCGGAGCTGGAGGACAAGATGGAGACCATGCCAACTGAGGTTTGTGACAACAAGTTGCCCTTCCTTTTCATCACTTAGTTTTATAGTTGGGTCATTTTAACTTTAAATTCCCTTGATTGTGGAATTCAACGATAATGCAAAATGATCACAGCCAGCTCATATATTAGCAATTGACGTAATAATTGCTTCAGGCGTACTAGTGAAATACACAGATACTTTCACACTTTGACTTGCATTTCTTTCCTATGTGACCTTAAAAAATGTCCTCTGTGGTATAAAGTTTTTTTATTTCTTTATTTGGAGGATGAGTAATGGCCCCATATCTGCTTCACCAGATTACACAGCTGAATACGTCTCTGCAGACTGTGACTGAGCAGATGAGGCGGCTGGAAGAGGATCTACAGCAGAGTGTGAACATGGTGAGGCAACCGGTCATCAAAGGGGATGATGTCATCAATTTATCTGTCAGGCTCTTCTCAAGAAGTTCCTCATCGACAAACACTCATCCAATCTTGTTGATTTTAACTGGTTCGTTGATTTGATTGACAGACACAAGAAAATCACCAAAACCACCACATTAAATATTTAGTTTATCAAAGATGTGCCTTTTTTAAGTTGTAAATAAGTCATTCAGCATGAAAACGACTAAACAATGAACAAAATCTCAGTAGACTCAAACCAGAGGGGGCAGCTTCACTTTGTTGCTCTCAGACATTTTCTTGGCAGTTTTGAACTTTGTGTTTTATTTATTTCGTTTCTTCCTGCTGTTTTGATATTTTAGTTTATGACACATTGTCAAGTTTATCGTCTCCCGAACTGTTCATCTCCAGATGACGCATTTTCATGTTTGACTTGCTAAAGTTGCATTTTGTTTTCAGGCTTCCTCAACACAAGAACTTGTGAAGTCCCTCCGAGAGGATCTGTATGAACAGAAGCAGGTGAACTCTGATCTGGACCAACTGTGTCAGGAGAAGGAACACTCGTTGGATCGACAGGTTAGCGTCTAATACCTCACTTTGCAAGACTGTGCTTTCATGAAACTGGTTTTCAGAGGCTGACAAACCTCACTGCTCCCGTCCTCACAGGTGACGACTCTAACTGAGCAACTGGAGCTTGTTGAAGCGGAAAGAGACCGTCTGCTCTCTGAGAAGGACGCCAGCTGTCAGACCTCCACAGAGGAGACGCAGAGGCTGCAGAGCAGAGTGACGTCTCTCAGCGAGGAGAGAGATCAGCTGCAGGAGGCTCTGGAGGGACTGAGGCAGGAGAAGAGGCAGCTCAGAGCGGAGCTGGAGGACAAGATGGAGACCATGCAGGCTGAGGTTTGTGTCCGCTAGCTTTTACTTTGATGAAATGGCGTCCATTGTCGGGCTTCACACCGTTTCAAGTGGCAATCTCACAGACGATCATTTAAGTAAATATCTGTCAAGTCAACTATCGCTTCAACTCTAGGATAATTTATTGTCTTTATGCAACACTTTGTAACACAACAAACGCATGACAAACGAAACAAAAACGGTAGTACGTTCCTTTACGTTTTTTCCGTAATTGGCATCATAAGGAATGTAAACTGCAGCAACTACAACAATTCTCTGGGCAGATAATGTGGCCGATATCTTCAGCGTAAAAATTAAACGTGAGCATCAACTTTGACTGTTTACATCATGATGTTGTTTGGTGCTCAAACAGAGTTCACCTCCTCTCGATAATCGTTGATTGAACATTTCGCCCACTGATGAAAATATTGCAATATTTAAATGCATTATTATTATGAACTGTCTGTGGCAACATTTCTAGAAGAAAAAAAAACAGTGCTGAATTACACGTTTCCTCCATTTTCTGCGCAAAAAAATTGGACCGATGCACATGATTCTAACAAATATCATATTAGTATTAGTTTTTGTTATCACTTAAATATTAATGTCACATCAACCAGGACCGAAATCTCAAGGACCGTCACTTCAACCTCTTAACACCCCTCAAGTTGTTCTCGTCACCAATCGGTAATACAAATGTATTTAGTAATTCATTAAAATCAATTGGGAACGTCTATGAGGGCTCAAAGCATTCCGATGCTCACCTAAGCCTCATACGCTGTTGCAGAATGTTTTGGGTTGATCCCATTTGTTACACAGACGTGGTGCTAAATTAAATTTCTTACAACACAAGAGTTTATATGATCAAGAACCATGATCCAAAATACCACATTGAGACCAAGAGGAACGCCATTTTAAAAATAAAATAAAAACATGCGCCGATTTGGTACCAACCACTTTTAGGATTGGGAGGCAGTGGGCGTGTCTGATAGAGGAAGACTATTGGGTTCCCAAAGAAACAGACACTTTGAGGTGGGAGTTTTTCCCCTTGCCATAATATAGTCCAACTTTGGAGCATTATTTAGGTTTGGTTGGTACCAATGGAGTCAGTAGGTTGTCTAGTTTCATATGATACCAGAATCTTCTCCATAGCGTTACAACGCAGCCAGCTCCAGCTTCTGAAAGGCCCAGGCCAGTCACTTGGGGTTCATAGTCTGGAAAATAGTTCCATAATAACGCTTCTGAACATCTGGTCAAATAGAGTAAAATTGCCAATTGATTGTTTTGGGTATCAATCAAATCTGTAAACTTTTATTCGTCACAATTTCATTTGCAGTACGATTTCAGATGTGAGGATGAATGCTTCTAGAGTCTGAACGTTTTGGGTTTAGGTACCTTGAAAAGTGCTTGAATCGATGTTGAAGAAACGCTCCCGTCCTCACAGGTGACGACTCTGACTGAGCAACTGGAGATCGTTGAAGCGGAGAGAGACCGTCTATTCTCTGAGCAGGACGCCAGCTGTCAGACCTCCACAGAGGAGACAGAGAGGCTGCAGAGCAGAGTGGCATCTCTCAGTGAGGAGAGAGATCAGCTGCAGGAGGCTCTGGAGGGCCTGAGGCAGGAGAAGAGGCAGCTCGGAGCGGAGCTGGAGGAGCACATGGAGACGGTAACTTTGTGCTACATTAACTTTTAGACAGCCACCCCTTTTTCCGAAAATGAAAAAGTGGTCATACCCATACTAAAACTGGTCTAGCTCCTCAACCACAAGGGCTATTTGAATAATTTAAAGTGATTATAATATATTAATCCTTGTGAGATTACGTGTATATGGTTAAACAATAATAATAATGCTACCAAGCGTTAGTCATATTTAAGTCATATTTAAGTTTTTTTGCTGGGAAAAACTTATTTTTGATGGATGGAAGTGGCGGGTGTTTGCCCCACAGACAATATGGTATAGGCAGATTCGGCAGGTTGTAATCTATCTAGAAAGGTGCGCTAATCGCGTATAGCATCAAGCTAACGGTACGAAAAAAATTTTTTCCCAAAGCTTGGGGAGCTCTCAGTCATTTTCCGATACTTATGGTTTATGCTCCTGCTTATTGTCGAATTATGTTAAAAACATGAACAATTTACTTGTATGATATTGTAAGAAGGAAAGTCATTGGTATTCATCGACGGCTTCAAAGCTCCCCTTTGTTAATGTATGATCTCTCTTAACTGCAGATTTCAGTCATCCAGGAGAAGTTGAGCGAGCTGGATCAGTTTAACTCGCAGCAGCGAGCCGAAAGAGCAGAACGAGAGACCCAGCTGCTACAAACGGTATGTCCAAATCTTCCACTGCCAGAGTTGGAAAGGAGTAGTTGGGGAACATAGGCTTAGTTGCTTTCGTGCCACTGTCATCAGTGTCTAAATATGAAGCTACAGCTAATATCCACGTAGAAACCACCAGCTCTAAAGCCCGCTAATTATCTTTCTTTTTATTTATTTATTTATTTATTTATTTATTTATTTATTACTATTGTCTATAAATCTGTTGATTATTTTCTTGAGTAATCAATTGGTCTGCAAGATGTCAAAATGTTGATCAGTGTTTCCCTAAAGTCCAAGATTACATCCATGTGGTGTTTTTGTACACCACTCAAAAGATTTTAAATTTATGATCAGAGGAGAATATTCACAATTAAGAAGTTGGAATCAGAGGATTTGTATTTAATTTTTTTGCTTGAAGAAATGCTCAAACCAGTTAATCAATTGTTAAAATAGTTTG
The DNA here is from genome assembly GCA_038501785.1 of Myoxocephalus aenaeus. Classification (NCBI taxonomy): domain Eukaryota; kingdom Metazoa; phylum Chordata; class Actinopteri; order Perciformes; family Cottidae; genus Myoxocephalus; species Myoxocephalus aenaeus. The sequence continues at coordinate 686,624 of JBAMJR010000260.1, forward strand.
ACAAATAAACTCCCTAAAACCACAAAGTGTCACTTTAAGCTTTTTAAATCCCAGACTATTCCTTGGCCGGGTGCAGTGACCTCCTGTAGTTGGGTGCGTTAACAATCCCCTCCAGTTTTACCTCCAAATAAAGTGGTTTAGATGATGTAAATTAAGTTATGAGAGAACAAAGTGTGCACGCTTTTCATACTAAAATTAGAGATACTAGATCTGACAAAGGGGTCGCTTTAAATGTCTTATTTTTTTAACTGCCCTCTTCATTATTGTTTAGATAAAACGCATCACTGAGACGATGGATGATCTCTAACAAGGCTCCCTTTTTAAAACTCCCCATATTCAAAAACCACTCAGTGGTGGTTTTGTTTCACAGAGTCCCCATGCCTCCCTCAACATTAGCTTCCTGTTTTCAATGAGCACTCCGTTGCTATTTTCAGGTGCAGCAGCTCGAGGAGCAGCTTCAGTTGAACAAGCAGAAACAAAGTCATGCTCAAGTTGAAGCCGACGCCTCACAGCAGGTTGGTAAACAGTCCTACTGGAGTCGGGTTACAAATTGTCTGAAACAAACAGAATGTTACGTCTCCGAGGTTCAGTGGCAAAAAAATGTTGCGACGGCAAACTTTGCGTCTACGTTGCTAGAAACCTGCAGCACGAAGATGTGTTTTCTGTTAACCACCTGGACGAAGGCGTGCCGTGGTTTCACAAAGAACCGGACATATTTTCACTCTTCTCAGCGGGAGTCGGGCGCCGGGCAGGCGGCCCGAGGGACTCAACCCAGCGGGTTAGGGACTGCTTGTGGGGGAACAACCTTCTTTAGTCTCAAACCAAACTACAGAATATTTACTTCCACCTCAGCGGCACTGTGATCATGTGTGGTGGGAACATTTAAGATGGAATTCTGGGTTTTTGTCTCGTCAGCATTCAAGTTTTTGCAGAGATGACAAAAAAAGGCAGATTGTGACGTTGAAGAAGAGCCACATGTACTTTGTATCATTTGCATAATCTTGTACGTTTTTTTTTTTCTTCCTCTCTTTCAGTTGCTCAGCGACGCAAACGCAACCATCTCGGCGCTCAGGGAGCAGTTGAGCCGTTTGGATCAGAGTGCCCAGGACTCGTCGCGGCTGCAGGACTCTACTGAGCAGCTTCAGGTAACGTCGCCAATGGATCCGTTTTTGTTCTGAGCAGCTGAGAGGCAAAGGCATTCTAACACACCAGTTCAATAGATATCTGATCCCACTGAACCCGTATCGTTGCAGGAGTCCTTGGGAAGATTCCAAGCCTTCATAGACATTTGCTCCGAGCAGAACTACACCGTGCAGGACTACAATGTGGAGGAGGATAAGTGGAGCATTCTATCAAAACCCAGCGTGGACACCTTCATCGCCGTGCGTCAGCTGGAGCTGCAGATGGCTCAGACTCTGGGACGCTTTACGGTAAATATCAACGTATTTATTTCCCCCACCCATTTGAAATCTCGCTGCGGTCTTCCCCTCTCGATAACCCGTGACCTCCCCGCTCTGCGCCTCCCCAGGAGCACCTGCAGGTGCGAGCACAGGGCTGCAGGAATCTGTTCGAGCAATTGGTGGAGAAAGATTTGGCTGTTTTTGAGGAGAGTCGTCGGCAGGATCTGCTGCTGTGCCGAGCGCAAGCGCCCTGCAGCTCCGTGAAAGACCAGGACTTTAAGGCGCTGTGGGATGGCCGACTGACCGAGCTGCTGGACAAGAGACGGCTCTATCTGCAGGTGGGCTTCTCAAAAGGCCGGATGGGATTAACATTACAGGGGAAGAACCATCCCAGTCACTTCCACACAGAAAGGCACACGGTTTATGAAACTGGCATCAAATCGGCACTCTGTATCACCTGATCTCCAAAGCTATCGGGACTAAACAAGTAGATTTAATGGCACCAATTTGCCCAAATGTAAACAAAAAAGGCTATAAAAAAATTCTGATGCTGGTTCCAGACAACTCCGAGATGACATTTCCCTGGTTGAAATATCCAGTTTACGACCGGCAAGTGTTCCAGATGCACAACGTGAACAAAAGTAACTGCCGACCGTGACAGACTGATGTTTCTGTGGCAAGTGTACAAACAATTTAACGCTTAAAGTACAGCCCCCCCAAAAAAAATGTAGTGTTGTCGTCGATCCTAAGAGGCCTTCAGTTGCATGTTTACATCCGATTGGCAAAAACTATTTTGACTTTCGCCATTTCCAAAAAAGTAAAAACCACCTTGAGTAAGGTGACTGAATCCAGAACCGTTTGAAAGGAGGAGTCTCAACAATGTCGTGACCTCCTCTGTGATACGTGATCGTGTCCTATTCTTCGTTTAGGTTTCCTGCACTCGGACTTTCATGACGGCTCTTTTTTTGTTTTGTAGAAAATGTCCAGCATTTTGGAGAAGCTCCAGGCCAACATGGTGTCCTGCCTCGACGAGATGTCGGCCGATTCCCAAATCCAGGAGCGGTTCATGGAGCAGCTGAGCGCCGTCTTCAACAAACAACCGTACAGCGCCAGCGAGCTGGATGGCCTCATTAGCAGGGAGCTGGACCACAGATCTGCGACGGCACACAGCATGAAGACGACCCTGCAGGTAGTCTTTAACGGTCACCTACTGCTCATCTGTCGTCGATGTCTGTATCGCAGTGGTATCGCTGGTCTTTCTAGTGTCTTATAATCCACCCGACTCCTGCAGGGCATCATGGACGAAGACGACGGTTCGTGTGAGGAGCTGAAGCGGCTGGAGGCTCAGGCTGACGCTCGGCTCCGAGAGGAGAGGAGTAAGACCTCCACTCTGCTGCAGGCGCTGGAGGGAGCGCCTCGGAAGACGGAGCTCGCCCTGCTGAAGGACAACCAGCAAACTAAAGAAACCATCAAAGTATGTTCAATGTGTCCATTTTTCATGTACTTTTTGTATACGCGCTCATAAGCTCATAAGCTGTGAGCAGATCTGAATCAATCTCTCTACCTCAAGGAGAAGAGAATCTTCTGAGTCACTCGGTGCCTTTTTCTTTCGTGAGTGATGGGCCAACACACGTTTTAAAGTCATCTTAAACACACGCTGTTCTATGTTTGTACCAATTGTGGATTAATCCTCTTCTACGAATGCACTATTCGAAAGTCAGCTTTATTTGTCAATTCTTCCACATGTGCAAACATACAGAAGATTTGTTTCTCTCCTATCCAACATGAAGTGAATATAGATAATAATAATAATAAAGTGCAAAATAGATTTAAAAAAAAGAACATTTCGACAACATATGTTTATTATAACAACATGTTAGTTTGCTAAAAGCAACATAGACCAGCTGTTTGTGGAAATGACTGAGCGTTTAAAAACGGCTCACAGATCTTTACAGTAGTTTCATTTATCTTTTAAAGGATTGGCTGAGAGACGCTCATCATGGGACAGCGTAGCGTAGCCTAAACAAGTTCCTTAAACCGTCTCTATGCAGCACCAGTCTCAATGACTCAAAATGCCCTCTTTTTTTTTTTTTCGGACGTTTCAGACTCTGCAAGTACAAATTGAGCAGCTGGAAGAGGCTCGGATCAAAGCCAGCAGCCGAGTGTCCAACCACAAACAGGCCACCCAGCTGCTGCAGACGGAGCTGCAGGACAGCCGCGCTCAGGTTGAGGAGAAGGACGGCACGATCCAAACCCTCAAGAGCAAACTGCGCCAGTCTGAGGTTCATTTAAAACTTCATTTTCAGTCCCCCAAAAGCCGCCTCTTCTCTTTCTCGCATTCATACGTTTACAGCTGCTGTCCTTATAATATTTGTATTATTCTGCTTTAGAGAAATGCATCGCCCAGCACTGTTGAGCTGGAAAACCTCCGGACTAAGCTGTTCAAGGTGGAGGTGGAGTCGAGTTCAGCATCTGATAAACACAAACAAGAGTAAGAGCCCGATACATCGACTTCAGCTGTTTTTCAAAATGTGTGCGGATGGTGAAAGACGCTCCCGCTGTCATTCATTAATTCTCTTTATTTAAAAGTGACCATGTGCAGTTCAAACATAAATGTCACCATTTGATGCACTGTACCAGATTAGAGCTTCAGCTAATTTGCATCTGTAGTCCCTTGATGAGTCATAACAAACATAACACAAACAGTACAGGATGAAAGACACAATACAACATTATACGTGGTGAGAAGAACACACAAGACGCAAAATACAAAGCTACAGAGCAGCACAAAGTTGCCTGTGTATTGTTGAATATAATTTTGTCAAACGTTTGATCTGGTTGATTAGTGGAGTAATATTTCTTCCCTCCGACACATTGAGGTCTGAGCTGAACAGCCGCTGTCCTCTTTAGTAATAAGGACTGGATTTTGTCCTCCTCAGAATCCAGAGGATGAGTTCACTGCTGAAGGAAAAGGAGGAGTCTGTGAGGAAGCTGAAGGAGCTGTTGAGGAAAACCCAGCAGGAAGGAGAGGACTCGTGTAAGTCAGCTGTCTGTCTTTTTTTAATTTTGTTTCCATCCTATAGAGATGTAGTTATTCTGCCTGCAGCTGAGATGTTTTAAAATCTCTTTCTTAACCTATGAGTCTTGTGCAGGGAGTAAAAACACAAGTTTAGCCTAAATGTGTAATTTCTGCTCTCCAAATGAATACATTCTTCACACAGATCCGGGGACATAACATTGAACAGCGATACAGCCCCGAATGTGTTTATTTTATTTTTTTACAGTTAAAGCTGTAAAATAATAATAGCTTCAGCAATGCAGCATCACACCTGTGTAAAAGTTGAGGCAACGAGGATTTGTGTGATGACTCCAGAGTTAATGAGGGAATGGATTCTGTAATTCATGATCTATTTTGGATTTAATCACTGGTAGTCGAGCCTGATGTTGATCATGTGATAAGGGCGTGACCAATGTCTGACGAGACCCAATCAAGGAGCGGTTGTGGGTGTCTGACCACGCAAAGAAAACGCAACCACAAGGTTTTCAGACTAAAACGGTTTCCGTAGCGTTTCCGTGATGCCGGAGCAGTGGTGACGTAGTCGTGTTGAACTCAGTCCTGCAGGGCGAGGACCTCCGCGCCAAACTGACCCACCCCAGAGGCTCGCTGATCAAGACCAGCTTCATGCTGGAGAAGACCAAACTGGAGCAGGAGGTCAAAGGGCTTCAACTGAAAATCGCGGCGCTGGAAAGGTGAGAGAAAGCAGTTTGAAAGCGGAACCGCTTGTTTGCGACTTAACAGCTTATTTTAGTCCGCCTCTGACATCTGTCCAGGGTTCGTACGGTCATGGAAAACCTGGAAAAGTCCTGGAATTTTAAAATGGTTATTTCCAGGCCTGGAAAAGTCCTTGGGGAAAAAAAAAAAATAATCCCAAAGGTTTTTGGAAAAGTCATGGAAATTTGTCATATTCGTATGTTCATGTCGTTCATTTACGCTGAGTTTGAAATAATTAATATGCTTTTAAAAGAAAGAAGCTCAGAATATAAGCAGGCATATGCTCTTTGTTAGTTTGAATACTACTTTTTCATGTATACACCGAGATTTCACAAAATGTTTGGTCATGGAAATTTGGTTTAAATTCATGGAAATCCATTGGTCAAATTGTGTATTAACCCTGTCTGTCCCTGTCAGCTTGGTGTCCAGTCAGCAGGAAGAGATCGGCAAGTGGAAGACCAGAGCCATCAAGCTGAAGGTGAAGAACAAGGCCGAGGTGGACAAGCCCTCGTCGCCCTGCACGCCCACCAAGAGGGCCCTTTCCGTGACCTCAGACACATCCTACTTATTCAGCTCGCCCAAGAAGTTCGCGGCCACTCCCAGGAAGGTCCTGGACTCTCCGAGGGCCTCGCTGGTCGACTCTCCCAAGAGCAGATTCTTCGACGTGGGAGGAAGCTCCGAGCACCTTTCCAGAAACTACCCCAAGCAGTTCTTTGATAACTCGCACCTCGGAACGGTTCCAGGTCAGCCCCCGTCGAAAGTTCGCCGCTCCGTGTTATTGTGCGTCTCGTAGTCTTGACGTCGTAAAGACCTGAGCTTGTTTGTTTTCGCCAGAGATTTCCGACATTCCCGATAAACCCGACGCAGAGATGGGTAACTGCTTTAATATTCCCCACTGAGGGTTTTATTAACACGCATGAGGTGTTGGGACTAAAAGCCTGAATTATGCACGCCTTCCTCAGATGATTCACTGCATCAAGCTAAGCAACCTCTGGCTATAGGTTCATGAAAATAGCAAGTTTTTGTTCATGCGTTATATTTTTTGACAATAAAACAAAGCAAAATGGAAGCTGAGGTTATTGCAAAAAACGTGAACAGTTTTGATCGTCTTTCAGTCAAAATGTTTGAATAGTCATTATTTCAAATTGATTAAATCCAGAATATTCAGTCACGTTTAAGAAATTAAAAACTGTGGCAGCTTCAAAGGCGTTTCAAATATTTAGTCTCCTTTTGTTGATGTAAAATAAATACACCGACTTACAGAAACACAATACATGTTATCATTTTAATTAGGTGTTTGTAAGTCAAAAATAATGATACTAGGTCTTAATTGCATGAATTAATTCAAGATTAAGACCCTGTTATTTTAATATTTGAGTTGGAATATCATACTATAATACTTCAAGTTATGGTATTAATAAATAATTAGGACTAGTTTCCTTATTTAACTTCAACAATTCGTCCATATTTTTCCTTTTCCTGATTTAAAAACGGATTTTGGTAAAAACAATAACTACTGTATCTAGTTTTACATTCACATGGCTTCTGAAATGTCCAACAAATGATATATAATTATTTTAAATGTAATATATTTAATACCAGAACCCCGTAGTGCGCCACTGGTGATTTAAATTCATAGGTCCTGAAGTCGGCCGCGTCAAATGAAAACTCACAATTCATAGTTTAAAAAGGGAGAATGGCGAAGGTGTAGTACTGGAATTGCACAATACTGCAAGTTTTCCTTTGGCGTGTATGTTTACTTCCATTATATAAGACAAAAGATGCACTGATGGGTGGCAGATGGACTTGATTAAAAGCCCCACTGTTTGTTATGGGCAAGTTAATAAGTGGTCACAGGTTTCATACCTTTATGGGCTTAAACTGGATTATTCTGGTTTGTCTGACAGACTCTTGTGTGTTGCAGAAGCAGTAGAAGCGGCGGACAGAAAGGAGGATTGGTGGCCTCGGTCTCCAAAGCAAGAAGAAATGTGTAAAACACAGTAAAGTGTTTCTTGTTTCTGGCTTTTATTGTTTGGTATTACTCCATTGTTCTGGTCTATAATTGTATTAAATAAAACAACGTATTAAAGTAATTGATTCTCTCATTCACACTCGATACTGATACCGGAAAAATATTTAGTATGTCAACACATAGTATGGCAGATGACGTTCTACTGCTTTCGGTCAGAACATATTCTTTATTTCTACTGCTGCCGGCTGGCTACAGATATAGAAGTATCCACTGCCATGTCTCCTGGTTCCTTGAGCAGCATGAAGGCACCACAGTTTGTATTTGGAGCATGATGACCTCTGAAGGGGCAACAATTGATTGTGCAATGAAAACTAACACAAAAATATAAAATACTGACTTAAAAAAAAGTGTGTTCCAGAAATTTCTAGGGGTAAAGCCTTAGATGACAACTCAAACCACCAATCACGACCATGAAGTATGTGTCTTTTTGAAATCGGTAATAATCGTTTGGTAGTTGAATCCCATTGAGTTAATTTCACATGTATTGTGTTCTCTAACAGGAACCTTACCGCTAGCTAATTGCCTAGAAAGCGCGGGAAAATATATTCAACGTGAACTAAGCTGCTACGCTTCTTTCTGTGAAAATGTCAATAGCTGAGCAGTTTGGAATAACTACAACAGTAAATAACTGTTGGTAACTAGCTTGGAAGTTAAGGACAGTTTTAGGCACCACTGTTTTGGCCAACGGTAAAGTAGTGACGTAAGGCAACGGAAAGGCAGCCGTATACTATGAGCCACATTTTGTGATTTCTATTAATTAATGCGGACCCTAAAGCAATGCCTAGTTCCTCAATGTTGTGTTGATACACATTATTGAATGTAATGACTGAAGATGACTTTCAGTGAGGAACCTTCAATGTTTGAAAGAGCCTTTTTGTTTGTTGGACCTCCCACCACACGGGGGCGCAGGGCCGCTGTCAATTGGGCAAGAGGTCAATATAATCAGGATCACGAGGGCCAGGTGTTGCTGGATTGGCAGCAGCACACAGCGGGCCAATCTCCACCCTTATGGAGGGTTCAGGGCTGTCCCATTGTCACAACGTAGAATGCTCGAGGGCTCTCTGGCAGACATTTTGAGCCCTTTATGAACCCTTTCCGTAAGTCAGCATTAGATGCTGACTTTGCCTAAGGGAATTACCCACAGTTCTTAGCGATGTGACGTTAAACACGCAGTTCCCAATGGAAGCATGGCGACGTAAAAAAAAAAAGGTAAACAAAGAGACACGCGTTCAGCCCGATAAAATACACTATAACATTACGGATTAAAGATGGAACATAAAAACACATGAAATCAGAGGGAAGCAAGCAGAAAATGTATATATAAATATATTTTTTTACATCCATCAAACATTTCGTTTTGACAAAACGAGTAAATAGATCATTTAAAATGACTTCTCATCTCGTGAGGAAGACGTTCAAATCAGTGAATAAAAAGTATAAAATAAATACACAATTGTACACTATTTGTGTATGTGGTCATGTGATGTTGCAGCAAAGTGCTGTCCCATTCATATTCACACCAGTTCCAGCCCTCACAGCCTCTCACTCAGCCACTTAGCAGCTGACGTCAGTGAGTGCCTGAGGGTTCAGGGGGGGAGATTGGGATTGACCCAGTTTTTGACCATGTGGTAATTTATGATAATGAATGTTTTGATTTATTTTATTAAATGGTTAAAACAAATGGGTTATGACAGAACGTGCTCGCTTCTGTTTGTGTTGGAAAATGTACAATTGCCAAGAATAAATGACCTTTGTTGGAAACTGGACATTGCATCGTTAATCGCACACGTCTAAACTAAGCAAACGACAACCAGTGGCATTTTTTTTTTTTTTTTTTAAATACAACAATAAGTCAAAAACTAGCTTCACTGAGGACAATGTGCGATTTTTGCCTGATTGCATTCCAGGACCAGCTGGTGGACGGGCTCTCAGGCCATGCACTGTATGGGAAAAGTATTATTCAAAGTATTGAATAAAATTGTCATAATTTAAGAATGGCAGTTACAGAAATAGTTTGTAATGTGTTTGGGATCACCAATAATTCACTTTGTCAAACGTTGAACTGTCTGTAGGTATTTTAATAGAAAAATATTTTTTCTGAAACACTGATTTTCTTGCAGTTTACTGGTTGAAAACTATGCTTAGTTTTTAAATATATTTGTATGTGCCCGCAGAACTTTAGTGTAACGAACATTGAAATATAATATATTGCTTAACTTGGATAAATGTTTGACATAATGCAAAACTAATCTGATATTTTAATTTATTATAAAGTAGAATCCCTTAAAACAATATAAATATTTAAAAGCAGCCGAAGCCTCCCATGTAGGTCATTTTCTGTAATTCATCCATAAAAACTCAAAATGAGTAAATTTGTTCTGAGCGCAATGCTGGCAAAAAGCTTCATTAGCAGCCAAGTGAAATGTTTTTTTTTACTCAAAGAATGAATTTTTTTCTGAAATAACAAAATGGTTGTTCTGGGAACCAAGATGATAAAATGCATAACAATCTAAGAGCTAAAACAAATAACCAACAATATATGAATGTTTCCTCTTCAATCATCAGTCAGTCTTCTTGTTCAAGTATGAATCCCTGTTATTCCTTTCAGGGAAAGTTGCCTGAGAAACCATTTTACAGCACAGAGCAGAGCTCAAATCACTGCTAGGTAGACTTGATATTTTGAAGTACTTTTTTTTTTTTTTTTTACAACTGCTGTTAAACACTAATTAAAACTGAGCGTAGCTCAAAGTAAATCTCCCCGGCTAACGTTCAAACAATGATTTATTTACAACATTTGAAGGATCACTGTGAAAAATCCTGAAAAAAAAAAAATCAAAGATTTTCCTGTAAAACTCTGAGTGCTTGAATAGAAACCTGCATTCAGCGACAAACACATTACATTCGACAATATTTACAACATTAATCAAGCATTTCTCTCAGCTTCAGTTGGCAGCATTCAGCAAACTCCTTTTGGAGATTGCAGCAGAATAAATACAACTGAACAGGAGCTGAACGTCCTTCAGGAACACGACCCTTTAAACGGTCTGTAAACTTGGCTCCAACGGGAGATCTCCACTTAGCCGACGTTGAACTCAGTCCTGCTCGCCCGACCAGGAAGCAGTTCACAGTGTCACCTCTCTGGTCTGAAAGATGTCAACGGAGCAGCGAGGGGTGAAGGAGAGTCTCTTTGCTTCTGTAACAGCCCTCCTCTCTCCTCAGAAGTCCATCCCTTCATCACTTTCACACCAGTCTGACGGAGCGTCGGTGCCGAAGTAACGATCCCCAAAGTTTCCTTTGGAAACAAAAAGGAGGGAGAGAGAAAGTAAAAGCAGGTAGATTAGGTTTTTTAGTTCTGGAAAAGGAGCGATGCTCAGTTGGATGCAACTGCAACCTCACCACTTGGTGGCAATGCATCCTGCACACTGGTCCTTGTGTTCAATGTTAAATGAACTAGCAGCTAGATGCAAGGTAATGTTGGCTGCTGCAGGTCACATGATGACATGGAAAATAAGTTTCCCTTATATTAAACCTTCACCGAGTTTATTTTAAAAAGGTCCCTGTGGACTAAAGTGGTCGTGTTTCCACGAGCACCAGACTCCCTTTAGAAAAATTAACTGCTGCTGCTGCTGGGAGCCGGATCTGGGTCTGTCCACGGTGGACTGGTCTCTGTTGGAGTCTGAGCTGAAGGAGGTTCTGGTGAACCTGCATGATGTCATCTGGTTTCACCAGAATCCGACCCGGTTGCTCCTATGACGAGCTTTAAGAAGAACTCTATAGAACCAGACCATCTTCTCTCTGGTGGTCTGGTTACTGGTGGAGGTCTATGGGAGGACCAGGACTAGACTGAGACTGGTTCAGGACCAGTTCAAAGTTCCTCACAGTAACTCTAAATATATTTTTTTTTAAAGCAATAATTAAACTCCAAGGGATCAAGGTAACATGAAATCCACCACATAGCGCTGACTCAGTGTTTACAAAGTGTTCTGAATATATTTAAAAAGGTCAAACTAAACTTCAGACCCTACGTGAGAAACGGCTTCTTGCGTTCTACTAAAGCGGGTAACGGGAACAGGAGACCGCCTCACCGATGCCCGGGATGATGTGGAACTGGTCGTTGACCTCCTTGTCCACGGCGGTGGTGATGATGCGGACCTTAGGGAAGGCGTAGGCCACCGAGTGGACGCCCATCTCCGCCATCAGCAGGGACAACAGGAAGATCTTGTCCTCCGCTACGTCGTGGTCCTTCAGAGGAGAGGATGGATGTTAAAAGAGAGGAAGAACCTCACAGACTGGTCTTCATAAGCAACCACTGAGGAAACACTGACTCATTGAAGCATTGGTGGTCCATGTGTTTTTAAATGCAGCCGTAGAAGATGACCTACGAGCAGCACTCTGACGGCCATGAGAGCAGCAGCTCCGGTGGACACGGTGCTGTCCATCAGGATGACGAAGTCCTCACTGATGTCTTTGGGCAGCCGGAGGTAATGGAGCTAAAAGACAAGACGGCACATTAATATCAACCAGCTAAAAGCATTGAATCACAGCGAGACAATGAGTTGCTAATTATTAATAATTATTGACACATTGTTTTTATCTCATATTATCGTGGGGTATTTTTTTATTACATTTTACTTTTGTACTATTATTATTGTGTGATTTTGCCTCATTGCAGTACGGTCAATCACTTCAAGGTCTGTGGCCAGAACTTTTCACTATTTAATGTATATTATTTTATATTGTTTTATTTTAATTATTGTTTGGTTTTTTAACACGTTGCTTCTTTGCTCAATATTGTAGCACTTTTAAACTATTTTATTTAAATCATAGTTTGTCTGACATTTCTATCTTGTCTGTTCATATAACAGTTGTAGTTATATTTAGTTATTGTGGAATTATTTATATATTTTTAACCTTTTTTATTTAATATGCTTTACTGTTTATTACTTATTTATAATACTTGTTTTGATTTATCCTACTATGTCTTGTTTGCACTTTTCTGTATGCTGCGGTAATCCTGCAGGACTAATAAAGGATTATGTTATCTTATTTTGAAAAGCACTTTGTAACCTTTTGTTTTGAAAGGTGCTAAATAAAGTTTATTATGATTATATTTTACGTACCTCCGGTTCCCCGGTGTCGTGGTTGGTCTGGATGAGGATCTTTCCCAGTCGGATGTCTTTACACACGGCCATCAGAGCCGGCTCCATCGTCTCTCCTGCCCTCAGGATGGAGACGCCTGTGATCTACACACAAACAACACACACAAGGACATTCAGTGCTTTGGTCATGTTTACTGGGGTATGCAGCTAATTACAAACTCAAAAATAATTATCTTTTAATGTTCTAGCTTTAAGAAACACTAGTTGGGAGTGAAGTTGCCACTCAACATGTAAAACTTGTTTAATTTGTCTTCACACTGAGAAGAATACTTGGAAGACAATACGACCTCATTCACAACCAGGTGAACAGAAGCACAGACGTACTCTTTTACCGCTCAGCCTCTTGCCGTCATAGGTGCCACCCTGAGGCGTTTCCACGGATACCGGCTGGACGGGTGAGAAAAGGACGAAGAGGAAACAAAGAGGAACATTTAAAAACCACCACAAAATAAACCGCTGAATGTTATAACTCCGTTAAAATAGAGTTAAAAATGTGTTAGAAAAACTACAAATTGATCCATGTTTTCTTGTGTTTTGTGGAACCGTGTGTTAAGATAATTACGTAATTTATTAATTAAGTAAGTCTTTGACCATCCACACTAGACTATTTGGACTGACGTAGAGACGACGTATACAGCTGTGGTAGAGACCTGTCAATCACCTTGTAGCCCCGCCCCTGCTTTATGGTCTGTTTGACTCTAAATGACCATCATTTACTAAATAAACATCATGCTGTATTGAAGAAGACTTGAAACTAGAGATTGAGACATAAACTCATGTTTACAGAGTCATTTACATAGACTTCTATACAACCATAGGACACGCCCACTGGTGGTCAGGAGAGAGAATGCAACTTTAACACATGAAGCATAGACTTCTATACAACCAGAGGAGTCTGTTTAAAACACCATCATTGGCTTCACTGGTCTGGCCTAAAAGTTACAGTCTACCTGCCAACCTGGAGGTAACACCAAGATGCTGCACAAGCAAATTTAACAATATGCAGAATAGATAATTATTTTATTTATATTGCAACAAGATTCCACCTCAAAAAGCCACAGCAGCAGTAAATAATCTCACCTTGAGAGGCAGGAAGGAGAGGGCATGCTCTATGAGGAGCCTCATTAATCTCTTGGAGTAGAAGATGAACTCGTCTCGGTTCGTATCCTTGTTCCTACACCAACACGCAGGGGTCGGGAGCAAAGAGGATGAAAAAGATCGGTACGAAAACAATGACAGCTCGATGGGATTACGAGCAACACAACGTCACTGAAGTTTAAATTTGACAGCCCTAGTGTGTGTGTGTGTGTGTGTGTGTGTGTGCTGACCTGATGATGGTGTGCATGCCGTGCACCTGTGGCGTGCGCTCCATCACGCTGAGGGTTTTGGGTAACGGCTGACCCTGGTGAGCCGAGGCCAGAGCCGATCTGCGGGAAAATCAAAAACACAGGAGTCCTGAGACTGGATAGTTGAGAAGACGTCATCGTTTCCCAAATACTCCATTTTACATGTTTACAAAAGATACAAAGTAACTAGAGTTAAAAAATAAAATAAAAAAGTTCTGCAACTGGCCCCAGATTATAGTTTCTTGACACAAGAAACCCGACGTGTCGGTATTTCTCCTGCAAGGCTTCTAGATGGAATCATTTCCTTCAAGTATCGTTTGCCCTAAAATAATCCTGTTGTCCAACTTGATTCTTTATGAATAACAAAGATTGAACAAATCGTCACCTTCAGCCAACAAAAAAAAAGCACAAACAAGAAATGCAATTCCCCAAAAATTTGCAAATGCACTTTAACAAACACATGCTCACGATGTTAACGAGCGATGCAACAAGCGGAGGAATCTATTTCTGCTGCTGTTTCACATCTGAAATCAGTTCGCTGCATGCTCAGTAAATATTTCATGCTTCTGCTTTAACGACCACCACCAACAAATACTTTTGCCTTTCATGAAAGACGTCAAAAACAAAACAAGCTTTTCAGTTCATTCAGCTCCATATGCAGAGTCTATTTTAACAAGTTAAAATGTGCATCAAAACTATAAAAAACGGTTAAAAAACGACGACACTAAAAGAGGATGCACAAGGCGAGCCTCACATATCCCAGCGGAGCTTCCTCTGAAGACGGAGACAGATATTTCATTTGAGGAGATTTACAGGTGAAAAAAAAAAATATATATAAACAAAAAGGACAAGAAAAGACCTGATTGGTTTGTTCGTTCATCAACTGAAGACGATAACAAATGAAATAGTCGTCTTGTTTTTACTGAAGCGTGGCTGAAAATGGATTGAAAGGAATAAGAAGACGTGGTAATAATTAGAAAGCGCCAGTTGTACCTCACAGTGATCTCACGCTGGAATGGATACACAGCATTCAGCCGGGCACGAGGAGTCGTGCACAAACAGTGAGCCATAAAGAGGGGGAAAAAAAAAAAAAAACACGAGATCAGCCAATCGTCAACACAAAACAAAGACAAACATTTAAAGCAAAATAAATGTTTGTTTGTTCAAATGTAGCATTAATGACAAAATGCAAAATGAATGAATTCTAGCAGATTGTCATGAACCAGTGTGTTTCTTTTTGCCACCGTCAGCCGATCGCCGATGAGCCATAACGGCCGATACTGATCACTTTTGTTGTTTTGATCTGCAGCTGGTAAACAAGGCTCCGGACTATTTATTTATTTCACCAACATCCCCCCAAAAAATATTTCAACCGCTCAGAAATGTGCTTTGCGACAGCCATCTAGGGGGGTTATTTGTGCAAAAACACATTTAAATGATTAGGAGATAATGTTTTTATTGATAAAAGCATCTCGTCATTAGTAGTTTAAATTATGTATTTTAAGCTTCTTAGAGCCGGTGTTAAGGAACTTAAACAGGTCCCAATTAATTCTCTCTCTTCTAATATACATTTTATATTGATGGTTAAACTGTGCCATTAATCCTCAGAATCTGTCAGTAATGTTCTACTGGTGGAAGTGAATGAATACATCGAAGGTGGAACAGACCAGAGTTTTCCACAGGTCGTAAACCAGAGAAAGATGGAGGACACCTGAGGCCTGTCTCACGAAACTGGATTTCGTTTTAGCGAGGTAACTTCTGGATTAACCCTGGGTTTTCCGTCTCACGAAGCTGGTTCACTTCTTATCGGGGTACGTTGCCCCGGTAACTTACGCTGAACGCCTAACCTGCTCCGGAGCAGGTTAAGTTCCCGGATAAGATCTCAGCGGTTCTATAAGACGCCTACTGGCCAATCATTGTCTTGGAAAAACGGCCTGCCCATTTCTACAGAATCCCGTTGAGGAAGGCGCACGGATAGTAAGAGCAGCGCTCCGCAGAGCGTCTCTTCATCTATTGCCTCCTCAGTGGCCGACATGAGAAGTGGCAAAATATTTCTTCCTCTTTAATGCACGATCAGCACCAACAGATTGCCTGTAAGTGTATGACAGTTTGAATTTACTGTTACCTCTCACGGATGGCATTTGTCTAGGTAGCAGCGTGACCCTGAGGGTCTCACTATCCACTGTGGGGGAAACCCCAACCCAACCCAACCCACACGTTACTCAAGTTACTTTCACAATAGAAGGATAATTGTACAATATTGTTCACATCATACATGTAGCCTGGAAGATATTATAATAAACTTACTGACCGCTTTGAACTATGTTCTTATATTAGCTTTTAACTTGCTCCCATGTTCTTTTAGCTCCACTGGGGTTGCAACTGAAATGAGGTTAAATTGTTAAAACGAAAAGATAATCAAAATAGGCACATACATTTGAGACAGTGATTTAATATTACAATCCCAGTAATTTATGCATTGGCGGAGTCGGCGATTTTTTGCCACGATTCCTTGCGGCTTCTGGCTGCTGCAGCAGTGTTGCTTTTTGCTTGTATTCTTTCTCTATATTGTTCGTACATTCTTAAGATTATGGGTTGCTCCTCCGTTGTAAAATACGTTGCTCTTGGCGGCTTCTCCATGGTGCACAATTGGTCTAACGGAGTTAACTCCGCCCCTTTTATGTGCACGAGCACAGATCTAGATGAGACGCTCCTGGGTTCACTTAACGAGTTGATAACCGGCTTCGTGAGACCAATAAGCGAGACCGCGGACATCTGGTTAAGTGCAGCTGGATAACTGAGGGAAACCCCGGGTATGTTAATCCAGCTTCATGAGACAAGCCTCTGGCCTGGCTTCATGGGCTCATTAATCTCAGGTACCCAGACCTCCGTCTCACCAGGTTTAAAAGGGGGAAACAGGGATAAAGAGACCAGGGAACTCTTGAGGAGGATTATTGATTCAATCTGATCATTTTGAAGGCTATTTACAGCTCACAGTGCTCCATTACCACCTGAACGGAGAGAACCAAATGCTTTAATCTAGTTTTTCACCTGCAGAAAACCCCCATCGTCATTTGTTTAGAGGGAGGAAATGGTCAGAGACGACGAGAGGTTTAGCAAAGTGTTCAGTATACCGAGACCTGGTCATTGTTTGTTTGTTTTCTCGTTAATTATTATTTTTATATTTAATGTATAATCTTGAGACTGAATGAAAACGAGGACATGCCCTCCATGATTCCTCAAATTAAATAAAAAAGGTATGAATGAATGGATATTTACATGTTGCATGTTCTGTGGAGGCAACACATTCAAACCTCCAGACTGGCCCTGAAAGCACCACAAGGCCACGTTCACACCTCTGTATATTACAGGACAGCTGATCGCTCTTAAGCAGAAGCTTTCTGTACTTTAGGAAACTCCATCTTTTAAGGAGGTGGTGACCGAGCAAGAACAGCTGATCGAGCTTCAAGTTGTAAACAAAATTAAATAAACGTATATTCTCATCGGCATAACATGCAGTTCCGGCGTTTTCTTTTTCTAGGATAAAACAAATTTTCCCGCTGAATCAGTAAAATCCTATTCAACATACAAAAGACAGAAGTTGAGGAATCTTCACCTTCTCCAGCTGACTGTGGACGTGCTGGACAATTAAATCCAGAGCTACAAAGTTTTCTCCACCTGTAAATACACAAGAAATGATCCGTAAATTCTTGTCCTTTTTTTTGTAAGAGGACCTGTCAAATAAGTCTATTAAAAACACGATGTAATGCGTAGATTATAAAAGTAGCATTTTAAAATGCTACATTGATACTATGGAAGCCCACTTTCGCAAGTAAAATAATAAAAAAAAATGAAAAATGTGATAAAAATATCCCCATGGTAAGTCTTAATGAGATACAAAGTCAAAACTATGAGATACAAAGTCATAATAATGATACAAAGTGCGCATGCGCTTCAGTTTTTATTTTTTTACCTCTCATAATTTAGACTTTGTATTTCATAATTAGTACTTTCTATGTGGATATTTTATCATCACAGCAACATTTTCATCATTTTTTTTTTTACTGCCGTAGATGGGCTTCTATACCCATTAACAGCTGGTCATACGGTAACTTGGGAGACGATTTGTCCGATTAATCTGGCATGCAGTGAACACACCACGCCTAATTCAGATCGAATGGAAACTCAACACTAGATATATAGATAGATAGATAATAAATAAACCAAACTGTCTGCCGACCTCGGGGCACCACGATGTCGGCGGACTGCACCGTGGGTTCGATGTACTGCTCGAACGCCGGCTTCACAAACTTGTTGTACTGTTTGATGATGCCGTCGATGTTCCGTCCGCGCTGTGAAATGTCCCTCTTCAGCCTCCGTATAAGGCGGATGTCCGAATCCGTGTCCACGAACACCTTCATGTCCAGCAGCTGGCGGATCGGAGGGGCGGGGGGAAATCAATCTGATAAGTTTGATATATCTGGATTCATAGCACAGATCCAATAAAATATCGATATTTGGTCTTTTAATGAAGATTCCAATTCCCTACAATAACATTTTCAACTTGCTTGTTTTATCCAACTAACTGTGCAAAATACTAAAAGTAATTAAGTTTGCGATCCTAGTTTCTGGATTCTTCGTTCCCCATGGAGGTTCGCGAGAAAATAATTAAGTTTTCTTCAATAAATTCAAGGTTTTCTTCAATAATCTATACCGTCAAGCCCTGATGCGATTAAAGATCCCCTCCAGACATATTTTAAGGTGCATAATAAAAGCACTCTGCTTTTAATAATAATTCAAGGTGAGTATCTGATGTACAAACGGTCAATTTGAGGATAAAGTATTCCTTTAAGAAACGCAGACGTTGGAAGATACAGCATATCACACACACACACACGCACACGCACACGCACACACGCAGCATCTCACGCTCTATTATTAACTGAATCGGAGGGTAATCAACTACAGCGTCTGGTCTCGGGGAGGCTGTGTGTCACTCACACACACACACACACACACACACACACACACACACAAACCATAACCGTATCCTAAACTGAACCCAAACATGTGTGAGAGAAAACCTCCTATCTGCAAAATAATCCAGGAAAAGTGGGGAAACCTCCCATCGCCCCCGATGGACATTAGGGAGAATGCAGCTTTGACACATGAAATGTCGGCTTCACTTTTCAGACCCGAATGTGCCGTCTGCTGGTAATAAGAGAGAAGTTATTCTCACCTTCAGCAGCTCCTTGTTGGCAAAAGCCAGGATGCCCTCGAAGATGACAACATTGGCCCCATACACCGTTTTCTGTCACGAGGAACAAAAAAGAAGAAGAACATCTTAAATTGGCAAACATCATTATACACATTTTATTTATTTATTTATTTATTTATTTATCTCTCACCATTGACTAGCATACATATATTTTACTGAAACAAGGTCCCATAATGGCCAAATGGAGGGAGAATAACTTTGTCTCTATAGTTGGGAAATAAACACCCCATTTAACTTATGTGTTGATAAAAAGCACATTACAGCACTAAATGAGGATTGATCTAAAACCAGCAAGTCTCGCGTTTATAAAACAAAATGGATACATCAGTTAAACACGACGAACACACACATTCCCAACCGATATCTCAGGGTGTGTGTGATCACGGTCTCAATCAAAGACAAAATGGTGCAGAGGATGTCACAACCCCATTACCTTCCTCTGACCAGCTCCGTGCTGGAGTCAATGGGCTGGACACTTTGGTATTGATTTTTTTCTTTTTTTACAAAGAGAAAGAAAGAAAGAAAAGAAAGAGAGAATCCAGGTGAAGTTGTGTGTAAAAAAATAAGAAGCGGAAAGTGAATTTAAAAGAAAACAGATGAGTGTTTATCGATTTGGTCATTTCCCCCGTTCTTTGCTCAGAGATGATTTAGTGTGTCTTTAACATGTTTAAATGTGGGTGTGCCTTTGAGAGAGAGTGAGAGAGTGAGAGTGAGAGAGAGAAATAAAAAGCAAGAGAGAGAAATAAAAAGCAAGAGAGAGAAATAAAAAGCAAGAGAGAGAGAGAAAATATGAAAGAAAGAAAGAGCACAAGGGAGAGAAAGAGAGAGAGCGAGAGCCAGAAAAGGTGACCTCCAGTTTTCTCTGAAAAAAACAAGTAAGAAAACTCCCCTGAAGAGAGCTGCCACCCCCAGACACCATCAGGACTCTGAGACTTAATTACATCCAACCCAGCACGAAAAGGCACAAAAAAGTACACGAAGTGACGTCCCGTGTGGCGTTGTGCCTTTCAGCCATGAGATCGATTCTCCACGAGGCTTCTGGGCTCTGAGCTCTCTGGTGGGTTCATGTCCCGGACACTAAATCCTTAATAATTAGCTAATTAGCCGGCGACTCAAGTGGCTTCAACTGAATAGACTAATAGATTCCTGCAGGGGCGGAGTTAGTGATGTGTAACCTTAACGGTACATTTATCCTGCAAAGCTAGAGCTAGTTAAGCGCTATTTTGGTGACGAGAGATTAAGTTCTCCTATATATAATATTTCATCAATACAGATTTAAATTACCAATACTGCTCCGATTACATTTCATATAGCTGCCAGTTTTAGTCCCCTGATATTTGGAGTAAATGTGTGTGTATATGTATGTATGTGTATATATATGTATGTATGTATATGTGTATGTATATATATATATATATATATATATATATATATATATATATATATATATATATATATATATATATATACACACACACACACACATATAGCAATTTTCTTATTATTCTATGTGTTGTAAATTTTTCTTATTATTCTGTTAAATTTTCTTTTTATTGTATAAATGCTGCTGTAGCGGGATTAATAGAGTATCTCTATTGATCCATCTAACGTAGTGTTGATCAACATGGTTCTTCAGACACACAAACAGCACATTGCAGAGACACACAAAAGGCTCCTCACCCATTCTTTGCGTCTGCAGTGGGCCGTGAAGTCGTAAACCGGCACTTTGACGCTTTTCCCTTTCTTCAGCTTCCGCAGGACGGTGACCAGCAGCTCGAAGTCGAAGGCGTCGGGGTGATCGAAGTTGTACTCGTTTTTGTCTGCGAGCTCCTGCTCTTCTTTATTCAACACCTGAACCACAAAGGGCACAGACGGGGGGGAAGAAGCAACGTTCAGCACTAAATATTAATCTTTTCATGTATGATATTCTCCATTTAGCGATATATCACTTGTGTATATTTCATTTGATGGCAGAGAGAAGACGTTTGCGATAAACCACAGTAACAATGGATTTACTACTATTTTTCACTTCCAGCATCTTTGTTTTATAATGATACTACTATAATAATATTGTTATTATTATTAATTTAAATGGGCCGTGTTTTACTGCACGAAAGACATGTTAAGAGTTCTCTCCGCTCCTAGACGTGATTGTGCCGTTTCAATAGAGGTGCAGGACTTTCATATTAAAGGGAAAAAGCAGCAGAGGGTAAAGTGCATACAAAAGACACATAGTAAAATAAAAAAAGTAATATAAATAAACAATAATAAAAACAGTAAAGAGTCCACAGTAGCAATACTATATATACAGACAGAATAAGATGTATTAAAAGGTATTTATATTGCAAGTTGAAGTGGTTAAAGTGACCAAAGTGATTGAAGTGTTTTTGTGGCCACAGAGTGTAAAACGTGACGGGAAACAAACAAAATAAATAAAAAATGCCCTGATAATGCTTCAGAGGGTTAATCGCTAAAAGAAAACTAAACAAGTGGATCTCATCTGTTATTTATTAGAATACAAAGCCACTGAACTCAGAGTAAAGCTGCCATCTTTAAATATCTTTAAATGAAAGCAACACTTGTCTGTTCGTGGTCACAACACAACATATATGTTAGGGGTGGGAATCACCAGAGGTCCCACGATTCGATTTTATCACGATACTGCGATATATTGAGTATTGCGATTTATTCCCTTTTTTCCCACCCCAAAGTGTCCCCAAAGGAAAACTGTGTCAACATATTGTATCTAATAAGACAAAGTTTTCAGTCTGTTACTTCTCACTTCAATAATTTTTATTGCAGCAAAATGTGATTGTCAAGCAGACAAACTGAGCAACACTGTCATAAATGTTGCACCTGACAAACTGAACATTACAGTCTACATAGGCGCATCATTCGAGCTGGACGCGCTGGAGAGGGGGCGGGGCTTATCTCTGTGCTAGAAGTTTTCATTTCCGCCATTCAGGTCCGTGTACTTTGCGGCCAACGGATGTTTCGTTTTCTATTATCAAAACAAAAAACGGAAAATGGGTTATTTTCCTATTTCTAAACGGAAATCGGGAAACAGCTCGTTTCCCTATTTTGGTTCTCTCATTTCAAAACGAAAATCCGTTGGCCGCAAAGTACACGGACCCATTCACCATGGAAATAACCACTCTTTCTGCTTTATACTTGTGGAAATCCCAAAAACGTCAGAACATCAAACGACATCGTGTCTGGGTTTATAATATTATCCGTAGCCGCACACAGCTCGGTGGATTTCACGCGAGGAAGTGGGTCTGAATGACGGCCGCTTCCAGCGCTACTAGAGGACCAGGAGCCAGTTTGAGTTCTGCTTTTTTTTTTTACTTCTTTGACCAGCGCCGTGTCGCGCATGTTGTCCCGTGTTTAGTGCAACAGCTGTGCGAGCAGCGGCGCTACGAGTGACAGGAAGTCAAGACGTTTGATTTAAACGCAGACGGTGCATTTCTAATTTCTTTCTCGGTTGGTCAATGTTTGTTTTGACCAACTTCCTACCATTCACGCTGATCCGGGACCTCTGCTGACCTCACCAGAAAATAATACAGCACCATCTAGTGGGCTAGAAAAGCAATTGATTTTATTATTCGAGGACGAAAAAGTTTATAATTGATATAATAAAAGATTGATACTTGGCTTCCGTGTATCGATACAATATCGGCACGCAAAATATGAATCGGTCCGGAGCGTAGTTACACACTACGATGGAATCGGCAACAATGATCAACATTGAGAAAAGAGAGGCCGTTTGATTTTTAAACCGGTTTAATATTTAATCTACACATCGTTTCACATCAAAAGATAATTAATTATCGTTTAAACGCTGGGCTTATAATGCTGATCAAGTAATGTGAATTGATCGACCGAGCGCCGGCTGAAAGACTCATTCATGTTCTACAGTCACCTAAAAGATTAATTCATGTTCTACAGTCACACAGAGGCTTTACCTTGTAGAACGAGTCCATGGAGAGGAGAACCACCCAGGGAACGTCCAGCGCTTCAATGATCTTATTGGCGACTGTGGTTTTACCAGAAGCACTTCCTCCACACAGACCTTGAGGAGCGGAACACAAAGAACCACAACTAAAGATCCAGTGAGACATTTTTAAAACGGGTATATTTGTCATATGAGAGGCAGACAGGGATGAAAACAACAAAAATCTAGTTTGGGGTTTTATAAAGAAATAATTCTGAGACCAAAACGTTTTCAGCCCACATTTTCTAGCTTTATTGCCAGAATGAATATTAATGAAAGCGCTAAAGGTTTTTTCATTAAGAGGAGAATTCCTAAAACTTTCAGAATAAAGAAAATGCATGGAAGTCTGTCGTGCTTTTATAAAACATCACATCGGCACCGGTTAGTCGGTGGACCTTTATATTTACACAATGATATTTTTGATAAATAATTATCAGTAACGTGGATATAATATAATGACGAGTGTAAAGGGAAATGTCTGTATGGAGTCCAGGTGGACGTTTGTGACAAATTTGAGAAAATTTCCTCCAGGCTCTCCTGAGATATCACGTTTGCGAAACCAAACCAAAACGGAGGCACAACTCGATCCCCGGCGTGCAGGCATAAAAGCCTGAGTCGCCTCACTCGACCTCCTGAGTTATAGACCACAACCAGCCATCCTTCAGGACAACAATCCTGGGAACTGGGCAAAGACGGCAAAAACTGGAGGCAGTCGCTCTCTGTGTGTGTGTGTGTGTGTGTGTGTGTGTGTGTGTGTGTGTGTGTGTGTGTGTGTGTGTGTGTGTGTGTGTGTGTGTGTGTGTGTGTGTGTGTGTGTGTGTGTGTGTGTGTGTGTGTGTGTGTGTGCAGAAATAGCCTACAGAGCTACTATACTGTGGTATAAACAACTCTTGGTGAGTGTTGATATTGTAGGTTTTTTTGGCTCAGATAAGGCCCATCAAGGTCAAAACTGCTGACCGGGCCACTAAGGACAATCACTGCAGAGGCTCCTCCCTCCTGAGTACGATTACAGCTCCAGAGCGACCACAGAAATGCTGGTTCTGACTTGCAAAATCAATTTACCTTGTTCATATAGATTTAGCCTGGCCGGTTATCGCAGATTATCTTCTATTTGCAATAAAATCACACACAATAAGTCCCCTGCAGTTGCACAGTCGGGAACCTTTTATCGACTCCAGTACAGCAGAGTGTGAAATTGTGAGCAGCCAGCGCGGCCCATTGACAATAACAGATTGCCACTAAAGACAACGTCCACTTCCCCCTCCATGTGCCCCCACTCACGGCGCCCTGATGCATTTAGCCATGGACCATCAGCCCTGTGAATGTCAAACAAACACGCATGCAGATGTGTACACAGAAACACACAGGCTTAATTTTACTGCCGCTGGGACCGAGAGAGAGAGAGAGAGATAGAGATAGATAGATAGATAGATAGATGGCAGTTGCTTGATGGCTCACCGATAACGAAGGCCTCTTTGAATGTGGTCCCGGTGACGTTGTACCAGGGCGGCCTGCCGGCGGTGTAGATGGTCCGTTTGTTGGTCCTCAGCAGCGGAGGCTCGGTCTTAGACTGGCTCGTGGTTCGCTTTCTTGGTGATAAAGATGGGGTCAAAGGGCAGCGAGGGACGCGGTTTGAGAGGCCGTCCAGCGAATCGTCTCCACTCCCACTGGAGACAACAGATGCCGAGATCAGACAGCAGCACAAGCCCTTATTGGAATACACGGTTATGAAAAGCCACCATGGAGGTATCTTAACTCAGACACGATACTTTAAACGTTACTGAATATATGAAAATATCAGCTTTAAAACAGGAACATGCTTGCAGACTTTACTGCGGAATGCAGCTCTGATTTAGTTTGCGACTCGTTTCCTGCGTGTAAACGATGTTAGTTTTTATGCCGTTTGCCATCAGAAATGCCATTCAGCTCATAGTTGGCCCCCGTGCTGCTGCTCCATATAAAAAGGCATTCAAGTCGTTGTGTGGCACCTGCAGGCTCCACAAAGATAATTGCAAGACAGGTCTTATAATCAAAAGTAGCCTTTATTTCTGGCACACATAGCTAAGCAAAGTTAAGCTATGAATGGGCAGAAGATTGGCCTAAAATGTGACCATTTAAAGCCGTTATTATATTTGTGGCGCTGCAGATACTCCACTGTCCTGCAGAGAGGCGAGAGGGAGACGATGGGCTCTGGCGTCTCTCTCTGAACTCGTCTCCACAGTGAGGTGCTGTCGGTGTGGTTGAGGGGGAGGACGGGGGAACTCGCCGACCCTCCCCAGGAAATCACACCGCTGCCCTGGACGCAGCGCGGCTCAAGGCGGAGGCCACCGCTCACATGAGTAAGGCTGTCATCACCTGGCGGGGGCATTCCACAGCTCGACTATCTCCCTGACCTCCACCTCTTGTGACATCGGGTTAAATTACATCTTCAAATCTGGCGGATTATTGTTGCCTTGTTTACCGATAACTGTGAACATCTTAAATATATACGAAACATAAAAAGGTTTTCATTTCGATTAGATTAAAACTTTTATAAAACAGTTTGAGATACTTCCTTCTGCCCAAAATTGCTCCCGAAGAATATATTTAAATATAAGATTGCCTCCAATTTATTTTTGTAACAAGTAATAATGATAAAAGATTTATGCTTTTTTTTTTTTTTTAAACGAGATCAATGATATCTGTCATGATAAATAGCTCCCTGCAATAATAAAAGACGCTCAAAGTAAACCCTTGTATGACTGTTAATATTAAACATAAGTTTATCTATATAGCCGGCGATTATCCAGAGTAAAAAGGTGTATAATTGTTACGATTTAGAAAAGATAATAAAAATCGTATTTGTTATTTGTGTGCATGTTTTAAAATGATTTAGCTTCTACAGTCTGCATTAGTCGAGCAAATCATTAACCTGACCTATATATATTGTTTGTAATGGGCTTGAGCGTGCATGTGAGAGAATGACACAAATCACAGCTCGTCCCACTCACAAAGCCAGCTGGGATTAAGCAGGATCCTTGTGGGAAAAGTGAGCCAGCAATAAGCAGCTGAACGCTGAATGGACAGATGTTGGCTCGCCTTCATTCACACCGCCAGGTCAGCATCACGGACAGACACCTGACCCCCACAGTGCTACGTGTCATGGTTGATAATAACAGATTAGAGCTACATGAATACGAAGCATATCGAACGTTATTAGTGTCGTTGGTTATGTCGAATTTACCGGGACACGTTAAAACACTGGAAAAATAAAGCCACGCTTGTTAGAAACGTTTGCCAACAACCTAACGGAAACATTCCGTTGTTTACACACAGGAGTCTGGCGTGAATACTGCTCGTCCGCGTAGCTTTTGTTCACTGCAGCCACGCGCACACTACGCGTCAGCTAGCTCCGTGAGCTAACGTCAGCCGCTCACTGTTCTGACTCTGAGCCGCAGACATTTAAACTTGATTTATTTATGCATTTATTATCACCTGTCGGACCTGGACGTGGACCTGTTCGCTTCCACCGCTCCGTCTGTCGGCTGTCCATCTGGTTTAACCGTACAGGCGCTGCTCGCTGGCTCCATGTCGGATCCTCTTGTCTGCGCGGCGCGGAAAACCAAACACGGAGAGCGTCATGACGTCACGAAAGCGTAAACTGATGCTGTATTTAGGGTAATTGGAAAAATACCACTCGCTCTTAATTCACAATTTAGAAGTGTGGAAGATGTAGTTTATGTTGTGTTTGATAAAGTACAAATTAATACAATTGAAACCTCAGATTAGTCTTTTGGATTGTCACAGATGAATTTAGCCGTTTTCGGTCATAAAATATTCAATACGGTTTTGAGACGATGCTATTCGCTACTTTTTTGCCACAACTACGGCACAATTTGAATACAGTTTATTTCAATTAATTTGGGCTAAGTCTGTTCAAAACGTAATATGTGCATCAGTTTTAACATAAAGGCTATGTAGCTACAACAACACAATAAACGCAGTAAATTAAGATATCCGTTTTTATCCACCAGACTATAAACGCACCATTGACGCGGCTGTCACAGTGAATGATGATGACCAGAGACACTCCTTAATAATATTACTACATACTACTATTGTACTGCATTTTATATCTTAAAACACATCGTGTAATACATACAGTCAACAACCAACTGTGGACTTGTTTACATCTTAATCTTCGTCCAGTTCAAAGTAACCGACAGTGACTTTATATTAAAGATGTGAGAGGTTTTAAATGATGTTATTTTAAAGACGCCCATATTTGTGTGCATATTATTAAATAATTGTATGTGCAGTATCTTTGTAGTTATCGTGGGCTTATGTCATATTAAATATGGATCTTTTTTTCCCTCTTGCTTTATACTTTTTGTACAGTTCTTAGCTGCATAAATATGATTATTATTTAATCTGTCTATTTTAAATCGACATATATCTTCACTTTTACAGACACAAAAAAATATGACTGAAATGACCCCTAGTTTAGTTCATGATATTAGTTTGAGGAATATTGTTTTTTAGACATTAATCGAAGAAAAACAAAGTTTAAAAAGTTTCTAGACAGATAAATGGTTACTTTTTTTTAATATTACATTAGTATTGTCATTTTGCTCAGATTTAGCCTGTATCATATATTTACAGCATGGCATAAATCTGCTTTGAAACAACCATATATCATGCATGCTGAATTGATAATAAATGAGTACAGAGCGGGATGAAGAAAGGTTGATCTAAATATGCTACTGATTTATCTGCAAAAGTCAAGGACAAAAGTGTGTTTATTTACGCAACATTTTAACACATCCTTTAAATTAATGTAATTCACGTGAGCAATTTCTCTGTGTTGAATTGATTTTCTCTCATGTCGACGCTCGTCCCATTATGGGATGCACCAACCTGCTTCCTGCCTGCTGCTCAGTCAGCTTCACCGGAAGGTCTCAGTAACACTAACTAACGGCAGCTGCAGTGTTCACAGCGCGGTGTCCTTATTGTTATTACCACTGCTGCTGCTGCTGCAGCTCCGCGGATCGAGGCTACAACTCCAATATAATGAATATTTAAAAAGAAAAGAAAAAGAAAAACCTCCCTCAGGCCATAATAAAGGAATTTATCCGTTTGTTCTGAAGTCTCGGATGACTTTCCCCCGCGTCGAGTGAAGGAAGACCCGGACCCGGACCTGTCGAGTCTCACCTGCAACTCCTGCAGCATCCTCTTATAAAAAAATATAATAATCACCGTGACTTATTTTTAAAATAATATTTATTTATTTATTCAAATCTCAGACGGGACCCCGCAGACTGATTAAATGGATAATAACGCGGCAAATTCGGAGAAATCTCAACTGATAGACGAGAAGAGTGCGAAAATGTATTCTCTCAAACTACAAAGGTGGGTTT